>LQNS02278127.1:6294738-6309213 GCA_001587735.2 Parhyale hawaiensis | reverse complement strand
TCAAAACTTTATTTCATTCTTGGATGATGTGTCGAAACTTTATTGCATTCTTGGATGATGTGTCGAAACTTTATTTCATTCTTGGATGATATGCCGAAACTTTATTTCATTCTTGGATGATGTGCCGAAACTTTATTTCATTCTTGGATGATGTGCCGAAACTTTATTTCATTCTTCGATGATGTGTCAAAACTTTATTTCATTCTTGGATGATGTGTCGAAACTTTATTTCATTCTTGGATGATGTGCCGAAACTTTATTTCATTCTTGGATGATGTGCCGAAACTTTATTTCATTCTTGGATGATGTGTCAAAACTTTATTTCATTCTTGGATGATGTGTCGAAATTATTTCATTCTTGGATGATGTGTCGAAATTTTATTTCATTCTTGGATGATGTGTCGAAGCATTTTATTTATTCTTGGCTAACACTGGGACAAGCAATTTGTTGTCGAAATATTTCCGGCTGTATTTTCATCAGTTCCGCCGTGTGATTCCAAATCTGCAGACCGTTTTTGTCTATACCATTTTCAAACTAGCCCGTCCTGTTTCTTGCACTTTGTCGGTGCTATTCCTACAGCACGCCCACTGGGAAAATTTCCAGACGAGCCCTGTAATGCTATTCTTACTGGAATACTAAGTAGCTACGAATATCTAAAAAACCTGACGTGCTAGCGAAATTCCAGGCGCAGATCTAACATCAGCGACAGAAAGTAACTTTGAAGCAGTTCCTAAATTTGAGGCAACAGGGACAAACTTAAATTTTATTGCTCTGTGTAATGTGACCTCACGCCTTTTCCCGCCAGTAGTAGCGCACAGAGCCTGCCGAGTTTTTCCGGCAGGAATGCCGAGATAAAATATTCCTACTGATGAAAAGCGTTAATTTTTTTTTTTTTCAATTGAGCTTCACTCTTGAATCGCCTCGCTGCGTCTTGTGTGGTAAAACACTGAATCTCATAATAATCCCCTCAAAGGGGCCTAGAATGGGACATGGGGTTAGGTTAGTTAGGCTCATCCAGGAAGCAAAGAGTGTAACGGGAGGACTCAATGGAACTAAACTATAACTTACTGTGACCGCACGTAGCCGAATGACTTCACATCGACCAGTCGAATTATTTGAGTGTGGGTCCTCTGAACGCGAAAGGAACCACTGTAACAGTTTCTACTCAACTTTTTGTACTTGACAACATTTTACGGTGTTTTTTGTGTGGGTGCAGCTCAAGTAGCTGGCCAGTCAGGAGCCGGAGATTGAATGAACTAAGTCGAACAAATACGGTGATATGTTTCAATATGATCTGTAAAGAGCACTGTGAACTGAATATAAAGAGTAAACTAGAGCACTCTGAGAGCGCATACCTCCACCAAGTGAGGCAACGCGGTAGCAAAAAATTCAAATTGGCCATGAAACCATAATTTTCTTTGTAAAAACTCCTAAATCTAATCATTTGTGCGTTCTGACAGTGATAACAGCTTGTGCAATTTTCTTGAAGATCCGTTCATAACTTTTTGAGTTATACTGCTAACAAATGTTATGACAAACATGAGGCAAACATACAAATGAACAAACCTATCTGCACCAAAATTTCATAAAAAGATCCATGCATTATTTTATGAGTTATTGTGCTAACAAGCATAAAATTAAAAACAGTGACAAACGAACTAACGAACGAACGGATCATTACCAAAATTTGGTCATTTACTCTGTTATATACCTAACAATTCATGTTAATTTCATAAAAATCCATCCATAACTTTTTGAGTTATGGCGTTGAAAAAAATGAGGCAGACAAACAACAAACAAACGGACGGACATATCTTCACCAAAACTTAATCACCTGTTCCTCCTAACATGCCTAACAATCGCTGTAAATTTCGTCCAAATCGATTAATAAATTTTGTAGTTATCTTGGTGACAGACAAAGAGACAAACACGACAAAAACATAACCTCCTTGGCGGAGGTAATAAGGCTACAGTTCAAGAAAGAAGTTAAATCAGGCCGCCATACCGGCCCAAATTTCGCGGCTAGTGCTATGAAATTTTCCACGAGCCTCCACTGCAATTTTTTATATATAACTAGAGCACTCTGAGAGCGCCTACCTCCGCCAAGTGAGGCAATGGTAGCAAAAATTCAAATTGGCTCTGAAACCATAATTTGCTTTGCATAAACTCCAAAATCTAAGCATTTGTGCCTTTTTATATTAATAACAGCTTGTTCAATTTTTTTGAAGATCCTTTCCTAACTTTTTGAGTTATACTATTAACAAACGTTATGACAAATATGAGTCAACATACAAACGAACCAACCTATCTGCACCAAAATTTGATCATTTATGTCTTTTACTATTACTAACAACTCTTATAAATTTCATAAAGATCTATTCATTATTTTTTGAGTTATTGTGCTAACAAGCATAAAATTAGAAACAGTGACAAACGAACGAACAAACGGACCATTACCAAAATTTAGTCATTTACTCTCTGTTATGTACTTGACAACTCATGTTAATTTCATCAAAATCCATCCATAACTTTTTGAGTTATGGCATCACGAAAAATGACAAAGACAAACAAACAAACGGATTGACATATCTTCACCAAAAGTTAATCATCTGTTCCTCCTAACATACCTAACAATCCCTGTAAAGTTCATCTAAATCGGTTCATAACTTTTTGACTTATCTTGGTGACAGACAGACAAACACGACGAAAACATAACCTCCTTGGCGGAGGTAATTATTTATTACTCATTTGGTATATCTGCTCTTCATTTATTATGCGCTTAAGAGATCATATTCACAGCTTACGACAATTTTTCTGGCAAAATTAGTTACAATACTCATAGGCTGCTCAGCCATACATTCGTCGATGTGGCGCCATTGATATCACTTTTTGATGCTAGTTTCTCATGAGTCCTCCCGTTACGCTCTTTGCTTCCTGGGCTCACCCGTCCAATGCTATAGGGAGTAGCGCCCTTATGGGCCATCTCTAGGTTAATTTAACTCCCCCCCCCCCATCAGGGGGCATATAATGGGCCGTAAGGTTAGGGAAGTTAGGTTAGCCCCAGTGGACAGCAGCCCAAGGAAGACCGCGTAAGTTAATCTGGCCATTAGCTACGTCTTCGGGACGTTTGTCTTTCTTGCCTGCTTTGCTTCCTTCCGATTTGATACTCTTACTTTTTTCTGTTCTACCTCATCTTTCCCGATATAATGTTTCCGTGCTCGTTGATCGTGTGTGTAAACACATTTGTGTATGGGTTCCCCATTTCTATCGTGATGCTGTATAGTCCCTTCCTCTGCTAGTCGCTTTTTGTTTTGAAGACCGAGGCTTGCTTTATGCATTATAATCATAATAGATAATACGATCGAGGCTTGCTTTATGCATTATAATCATAATGGATAATACGATATGTTAAAAAAAATCTTTATTCCAATCTGAGATGTGTCGGACTACTCTGCCAAAGGAACCGTTTTTTTAAGTATCCTCAGGCCACTTATAAGCTAGTTTTAAGAAAAGCTCCCACGTTAATTTATTATCTTCGCTGGGTTGTGTTATCAGTTGCAGAATTTATAGCTTAGAGTGACCTGTCTAGCTACGTGACTGCGAGCTCTTTGACACTCATTCCTGACCATGGCACTGACTAAATACAACGGCTAAATCTTAGCTGGCTTGTCTCTTGATTATGCACACAGTTGCCGTCTGACTAGTTTGCAGAATCCTAAACGGTAGTGGCCCTAAAGCCTTGTTATAATACTGCTTCTATATTGCATCAACACGGACTCCTCACTGTCTCAGCATGTGGTCAGGCGCTGCTGGTTTGTTTCTAGGTGCAGTCGCTGAGGACGCTCCAGGTGCGGAGGAGGCAGCGAATCCTCCTGCAGAAACTGGTGCTAGCGCTGCTCCTGTTTTTGAGGAGCCCAAGCAAGAGGAGTCGCCTCCTGCCCCCACCAATAGTGAGACAGTCCCCGAGCCTCCTGCTGCCCCCACACCGGCCACCAGAGGACGGGGGCGAGGGCGAGGTGCTGGTCGCAGAGGATCTGCTGCTGCCAGACGAGCGGTGGGTGGAGTAGTCCAGCATACTTGGCAGCTTCTGCTCTTTGTTGATGTTCTATCTGTGCTGCAGTATAGACATACCGGTACCCTGTCACTGTCCCGCAGTGCTGCCTCTGTCTGGTCGATCTTAGACCGACCGCACACTGAGGCGATGCGACGTGATATGACATGCTTTCCTCCTCCCCTGCTCACTATGCGACAGCCGGAGAGTCGCACGTGTATAGAGAAATGCATGCGAAACGCTGGCCGCCCGCACACTGAGGCTACACTGTTCGTGTGACGCCATGCGACGCTGTGCGACACAGTCGCAAATTGTGACAAGCTGCATTTTTCGTGTGATTTCATGTGCGCTTTTGTGAGCGCGCCTATGAACGTACACACACTGTGCACTTGATGTTGAGTGCCTTAATGAATAGAAATATTAACACTTTCCATATTTATCGAATGATTTATTTACAAGAAAAAACAATAATAGCACACATTTAAGTGTAAAATAACACAATCTTGCAATATATAAGCTTTTATTACTTAGAAGTCCTTAAGTAGTTTTCGGGCGGCACTTGGCAATACCTTGCAAACGTGCACGCGTAATTATTGGCGGATGCTTTGATGCACATTTTATATAAACGTAGCAAATAAAGTATTAAGACAATGCTGTTATTAGATTTAAAACAGCAGCGCGTTCCCCGCCTAATTTCTCCGTGCGCACACGTGTCGTGGCGCTTCAGTGTGCGGGGTGACATGCGACGAGCTGCGATTTAACCGAGCTGCAAATCTACTGTAGCAGCTTAAGAACTGACTGCGCGCAATAGGCCCATCTTCAGAAAGTAAGGGTTGCGCAGTTATGTAGTTGAACAACGTTTGTTGTTAGGATCAACTGCTCCATAATAATCACATAAAATCACGATTCAGCCCGTCGTTAATCTGAGGGGTTGGATAATCACAAATCCCTCACTACATAAAAGAAATATGGATATTATGCCATAATTTGCCATATTTTACCATGATCTAGCTAGCGTTGTTTGCCTGCGTCCGTTTTTGGTGCGTCCATTGTTGCTATCATATTTTGTACTTTGAGTTTGAGCTGCTGGAAGAGCACGTGAGGTCAGGTCAGCAGTTGATTATATTTTGAATGGCGCGGCTAGTCCACAGAGGTGTGTTGCGGGCTGAGAGGTCCCGACGCATATCGGTTGCAGCTTTGTTTCGGAGATAAAGTGTATGCTACTGCAAAATTACAGTATGTTTCCTTTGATTATGTAAATACAACTTTTTTACTTTATTTTTAAAAATAAGTGTCAAACTTTGAAATATCAATGTTAACTAAATTTAATTTAACTCATTTAATTTAAGGGCATGTCTGGATGTAAAGAAAATAGTCAGGACCACGAAAAGGGAAAAAGAAGTTTCCGTAGCCGCTATGGCAAAGCGCAACCCAAAGGCATTCTATAAATATGTCAATGAAAGAAGACTAAAAAAAGAATCCATAGGTCCGCTCAAAAGACCTAACGGTGCAATCACCTATGACCTAAGAGACAAAGCCGCAATCTTGAACGACTATTTCACCTCTGTATTTACTATTGAATATCCCTGAACCAGCACCGATGCAAGTTGCTCCCATAAATACATGTGTTTTCATGGAGATCGAGATCCTTCAAGAACTAACCCACCTAAATCTGTACAAATCCACTGGCCCAGAGAATCTTACTCTCCGTGTACTACGGGAAATGGCTCAAGTCATCGTGAAGCCACTGCTCGAAATATTCAGCCTCTAAGAACGGGAGAAGTTCCGCAGGATTGGAAACTAGCTAACGTGATACCGACACATAAGAAAGAGGATAAGAAAAGCCCCAGCAACTATCGACCAATCGGTCTTACATCGGTCGTCAGCAAAACCATCTAAAAAGCGGCAACTCATATCCGAGCGGCAACTCACCATGGCTTCCGAAATGTAAGAAGCTGCTTAACAAACCTACTGAACTTTTTTTTTTAAAGTTACAGATATTAAAAATGAATAAAAAGGTGTAGACCTTGTGTATCTAGACTTCCAAAGGCTTTTGACAAAGTCGTCCATCAACGGCTAATGAAAAAATTGGAAGCCCATGGCATCCAGGGGGACTATTTACGATGAATCAGGGCGTGGCTTACGGGTCGGCAGAACGAGTGAAGCTTGAAGGAGAGACGAGCGCCAGGGGGTTTCCTCAGGGGTTCCACAAGGTAGCCTGCTTGGCCCACTTCTGTTCTCAATTTACATCAATGATCACGATCTTAACATCCGTAATGAAATCAGTAAATTTGCGGATGATACTAAACTCTGTCATCCTGCCACGAAAAGAGCCGAGCTCCAGAAAGACTTTGACCACCTCATGGAATGGAGCACAACGTGGCAGATGAGCTTCAACGTCGACAAATGCCCAGTAATGCATATAGGGCTGATGAACCCTTCACCCCCATTGAAAATGAACGGGACGGTATTGGCTGCTGTCACCCAACAACGTGACTTGGGAATCACTATTACAAACAAACTACAACACAGCAAGTTGACAAGAGTGTGAAAATGGCATTCATCACCAGAAATTTGGAATACAAGTCCAAGGACATCATCGTTCCCTTATACAAGGCGTTAGTGCGGCCACACTTAGAAGTTGCTGTTCAATTCTGGTCACCCCATCTTTGTAGAGATGTCGATAACTTGGAAAGAGCCCAACGCACCGCAAAGATATTGATAACGCAGCTGCGAAATAAGTCGTATGAATGTCGCCTAAAAGAACTGGGTCTGATCTCTCTCAAGCAAAGACTACTCAGGGGGTAACTAATGGAAGCATTCAAGTATTTGAATGGCTTCAACGACATGGCTACAAGTGGTCTCTTTGAAAGAGACCTTAATGATCGCTTGCGAAGCAACGGTCTAACACTCGAGCATATAGCTCGAAGAACGACGTTAAGTCAGCAGTTCTTTTCCGTATTTCATAGTCAGTATTTGGAATAGACTCCCTTCCAATGTTAGTGCGGAGTCAGTCAACGCGTTTAAAAATCGTTTTGACATACATTGGGAGAGGCATCCTCCACAGCTGAGAACTCCTCCTGCAGGAGTCGCAAACTCTTGACGGCCAAAGCTTCCGAGGCCACCTTAATGTGTCTTTTACTCTCTCCCGCTCCAACTACACAGTTTGACGTCTCTAAGCTCCGCATAATAGCGGTTCTTGATCGTGCTTCCGTGCATTCATGATCGTCTCTTTGGCAGGGACTCTTTCCCCCTTCTATTCTCCTTTTCTCCAGTCCTCTATATCCTACTAACATAGAGGGCCGGGGCGTAAGTTCCGGTATCTTTTCGGGAATGGGCCTATTGGTTCGCCTACTGCCGCCAATTTAATCTAAAAGTATGGCTATGTGCAAATATAAACAGCACTTGTAATATAAATATTTAGCCACTTGCTAAGTTGATCATACAATTTGCTTATTTACGAGTTTTTTACTGTTATCCCATATTACGCAACAAGTTAATAAAAACGTCATAAAGAGGAAATAAATACAAGTGAACAGGAATATTTTTATTAAACGTCCAAAACCAAAAAAATTATAACCAAAATAATTCAATAAACACTGAAATAAGTGTTCAGTAGTGGTAAACATAAGTTAATTTTGAACATGGCAACCTCCATTTTCCATGATTTCTATAAGGTGATTATCAAGAGATTTTGTCAGATTTGATATTTCTGATGGTTGAATAGAATCTGCAGCTGGTTTTACTGCATTCCACAGGCTTACTTTGCTCGAAAACTGCCCACCGCCTTCATACCTAGACCTTCCTTTTGATCATTGCCCAGAGGTTCTCAATGGGATTTAAATCGGGCTATTCGCTGGCCCTGTCGTAATCCCTTTTGATTTAAATCCTCCATCCGCAAGGCAGTTGGTAGTGTACCGTGCTCGGTGTGAGGGAGTGTTATCGTGCTGAAATACCAATTTGGATCTGCGTGTGATAGTCTGCTCATCAAGCCTTGGAATCAAGTGGGACTGAAGAAACTAGCAGTACCTTTCTGCAATCAGTTAATTCCTTGTGCCACTTCAAATGGACCCATAATGGTGTCACCTACTATCCCGGCCCAAAACACCACACCTTCACTACCTTGTTGACGCTTCAGCCGTGTCTGTTGAGGTCCGTCATGGAGGACCCATTCAGACGCCCATCCATCTGGACCATCAAGAGTGGCTCTGCATTCGTCAGTAAATATGACATTGGAGAAATCAGTTCTCTTGTTCTCGCATCACGCACCCAAGGGTCCCGAGTGCCTTCTCCGCAGGGGATGTTGCATCTGGCCGCAGTTCCTGCTCACGAAGTTAGTTTTGTAGAGTTAGGTAGGCTCTCAATACTTCCCTTTCTGTTTCGGGAGGTGGGCTGCCGATCGAGGTGTCTGACCAATTCCCGCTAGACTTCTACTTTCTTGTATTTCGTTTCGTAGCCATGTCGTCTTGACATGCACTGGGAGAGATATCCTCCTCAGCTAAGAACTCCTCCTCCACGAGTCGCAAGCACTTAACGACCAAAGCTTCCCAGAGAGATGCAACATCCCCTGCGGAGAAGGCACTCGGGACCCTTGGGTGCGTGATGCGAGAACAAGAGAACTGATTTCTCCAATGTCATATTTACTGACGGCAGCAGCGAGTGAAGCTTGAAGGAGAGTCGAGCGACTGGACACAGGTTTCATCAGGGGTTCCACAAGGTAGCGTGCTTGGCCCACTTCTGTTCTCAATCTACATCAATGATCTCGATNNNGTCATCCTACAACGAAAAGAGCCGAGCTCCAACAAGACCTTGACCATCTCATGGAATGGAGCGCAACGTGGCAGATGAACTTTAATGTTGACAAATGCTCAGTAATGCAAGTAGGGCTGGTGAACTCGTCCACCCAATTGAAAATGAATGGGATGGAATTGGCCACTGTCCAGCGTCTTCAAATATCGCCTTACTTGCAGAAAGTTGTTTTCTAGCCATATAAACTTTCAAATGTTGCACATCCCGAGCAGTCAATTTCCTTGTAGAGGTTCTATCCGGAGTTTTCCGGTTGACCTTACCTTCAATTGCATAAGCCTTAATTGTTCGGTGATCACGCTGTAGTAATTCCTAGGAAACTTCGAGTGCTGTCTTACCAGAAGCCAATAACGAGGTCACTTTGATCTTTTCTTCACTTGTCAGACAGCTTTTCTTGCCAATATTGACTAGAGAGTGATGTTACATAATTGGCGTAACAGCAGAACCCCGTGCAACAAGCAAATGTTGCCAAAACGTGGGAAATGGTCCCGTTTTATTTTTCTCTTATTGTTTTTATAGTTACAACATACCGGTGCACTAACTTATTATTAACATTTAAAATGTTTGACACTTCTCTTGAAAACTATGTATAAAAATTGTTTCTGTATAGTCAAAGGTAACATACTGTATATGTTTGAACACAAATTTACTTGATGTAGTTACAACAGCTTCCATGTCCTTTTCGTATCAGGATGAAGCCAAACAAAAGCGCATCGATAGCTTTTTTACAAAAGTTAGTGCGTCTTCCAAGTCGAGTGCGGAGGAGGCTCCTGCGGCTAACGAAGTGGACAAGTCCGCACCAGCTGCTGATGCTGCTGACACTCCTACTGCTGCGCCGACAGACCCGCCAGCAGGCGAGGGGGACCAGAAGGACTCAGCTGCCGACGCACACAACAGCAGCAGCGCCCCTGCAGATGAGGCAGCAGAGCCCGCGCCTCCCACCGTCAAGAGAGCGGGTCGTGGGCGAGGTGGAGGCCGCAAGAGAGGACGGCCGTGGAAGCGAGGGAGAGGTGCAGCCAGCAGAGGTGCCGGTGAGGCCAGTAGCGCTGGAGCAGACTGGGGTGGTGGTGCTCCTTTGCATTATAGAACGAGTGTTTGTGTGGCTAGAGGTGTTATTGCCTCACTGCCTCTTGTTACTTTCACCTTCTGCCTCTTCTATTCTTTTGCATTTTCCTTCTGTTCTGTTGTCGTAGACGACTTCTTAATTTTGTGACGACCCTGTGTTGGGAGAGTTCTGTGCATTAGCTGCTCGGTTTTCATTTTTTGAAGTATTCCTATTGTCGCCACGTGAAAGCGAGCGAATTGAAGCTTCTATCACGTTTAGTGATGTTTTTAAATTCTTTTTTTGGGGTGAGGTATTTAAATGTTAGAATTTGGGGTGATTGCTCCCAGCACTCGCATTCCTTAATTCAAATATAATATCCTGAGGCTGATCTGCAAGCAGCTATAAGCTCTTCTCGGTGTAGAGAACTGCAGTTCGAAGTGTTAACTTTTTGTAAGGCTTGTGATTATCGCACTCATGTCATTTGGCGACGAGATAGTCAATAGCTCTGGCTGACGCAGAGCTGATGCAGTACTCTTGAGCCAAACTACATACCTTACGGCTCTCACTGAAGCCCGTCTGGAGCAAGGGCTGTCGGGTTGAAGTTTTTCCTTGATTCTCCTCCCTCCGCTCATCCACTCATGATCGTCAAATTGCGGCTTCCTTCTAGAAAACCCACGCTTATTTCATTTTAGATAGGTACATATATATTATTATTTTCGCCGACACCGTTCTAGCTACTGAGCCGCTGTGAGCAGCATATGGGACTACATCACTTGAATGACTAAAAGTGAAGGAGAAATCTTTTCTGTTAGCTCCAGGAACGGTCGGTCCGCGGGCAGTGTGTGTGCTTAGTTCTATTATGCCCTGCCCCCTGTGATAGTGACTGTAGTGCTGACTGAGCCTGTGTGTATCATGTGCGGCTTCGCGGTCTCATTGAGCGCTTGCTCCACATCCTCAGTTCCTGGCAAATGGTGACAAGGAGGTCGTGGCTTCAGTTTTTCGTAGGGCTTCAATTAGGAAAGATTTAGCACCTCCCCTTCCAAGTCTAATGTAAACAGAGATCCAGCGTTTCCGCTTCTTGTGAACACAACACGATTATCTCTCGACACGCTTATTGCATTCATTTGGATAGTTGCTGTTGGACTGCCCTGGTCTGGCTGGCTGCACAGGCTCACTTCCACAAGGTAGGCAGCACAGACACCGGGCAAGTCTTCAGATGTAAAGACTTTCGAAAGTGTGCCAGAAATGATCTTTCTCCAACTTGGTGCCAAATGTCCGGCTCCACTCAGTAGTTGTTGATTCTCCTGACTGACCTTGTGAATTTTGTTCAAATGCTGCTAAGGTCGGGAATAGCATTCCTGGTGCTGTCATACTTAGCAGGGCAATTCTGCGGTAGGCTCCTTAAACCTTCAATTTTAAGCGGAGGTTTCTCTCAATTGTATGCAACGTTTGAACTTTTTTTCTTGCAACTGTTTTGACCGCTCATTTACTTACGCTCATAGCTGTTGGTAATTTTCTTCAAGTGACACGACTTGTATGGCAGTAGATTTCTCGCCCCAGTTAAGTGCATGTAGTATTGCTAAAGAGTTTAATCTTAGTCAAATACAAATATGATGCTGCTCTATGTAGAGCTGCTATCACCGCCGCCGCACCGTAATGTACATCTGGGCTGCATTTCGTACACCCACCATATCTGCACTAGGCTTTATGGTGGCACTTGACAAGTTGTAGTAACTGTAAGTCGTTTTTATCGTGAAGCTGTGTATGTGTAAGAGTAGGCTATAGGACTAAATTTTTAAAACGTAGTTAGCCTTCAGGATATTGACCGTCCTCTTCTTTCCCGACTCGCTGTTCCCATGCGCGTTGATCCTGTGTGGGAACGCCTTCGTGCATGGATTCCCCGTTTTTCCATCGACATACTATATGTCCTTTCCTGTTCCTCTCTCAGAAGGGCTTAGTACTTTTTTATTTAGGGAGGCTTAAATCTTCTTATACTACTACTACTGTGCACTGGATCTATATGTCTTTGCTGGTATTGAAAAATTTCACAGCAACGTTACTTATTCAGGCAAAAATGAGCATGGGATGATATCTTTTTCATGCAGTACAAATATGGCACCCTTCTTTTTAAACTGACGCATCACATAGATAGTAGGTTGCGCATTGAAATGGGTTTTTCAGTAAATATTTAGAATATAGTTTGAGAGTCGTAGTGCCCTATACAAGTATTGAAAAAGAAGCTTCGGAACCGCTTTGTGTACTGGACCTAGTGTAGACTCGAGCTACGAGGTCACAGCAACTGCCTTAACGTCGACACGATGTTAAGGGGCATCTTTGATTTGTCACCTTGAATGGTAACCCAGTTTAAGATAATCCTGAAGTCAGAGATGCTACACAAGACAGCGAGTAGAATCTTCTCGCTGCATGTAAGTGAAGCATTATCATTGGTCCAGTGACTCGCAAGCACTAGGGCATTATCATGCAATATTAAACTGGAATGCTATTCAAAGTAGCTAATCGAATACGCCTTAGGCTTTTTTTAACTTCATATCTCTTTCTGTTACGCGTCTGCTGCTACTGTGGTTTTGGACACATCGTTTGTGCGCTTCCTTCTCACGGTGCGTGTTGCCGTGTGTTGCAGGGGCCCGGGCTGCGGAGAGCAGCGCTGCAGCTCAGGAGAAGACGGAGACTCCTGAGGACACTGCTTCTGCTGACCCCGCACCTCCTGCCGCTGCTGCTCCTGCTCCTCCCTCTCCCCCCGTCTCTGCGCCAGCTCCTTCTGCAGCTCCTGCCGATGAAGGAATGGTGAGGAATCCCTGCCCTATGTCTCGCAACCAAAGACCTGCAATATCTCACTGTGCAGCTTTGTAGTAATAATGGTGATTGCTGAGCAGCTTCGCCCTTTGATTTCTTTCCTATCATGTGGTCACACTAGACGAGCGCACTGGCAACTTTTGAGCGAATCTTCAACTCACACGTCGTCTCGACGCGCAGTGACAGTCAGTTGTATACAGTACAGGCGAGCTCAATGTCCACTCCATGAGTTGAGGAGGAGATTGCGTAAGAGCGTGCACCATTTACTCTACGCTGGCACAGGCGTACCCCTGCAATATTCCACTCCCAAACAGCCCTGCGCTCTAATTGTTTACGCCTCTGGACCCTTCCCCACCTGCCCGAGGGTATTACAAGAATGGGTTTGAAGTAATTATGGGGAGTAGTCTTTTCGTAGGGACCTCCATAAGTTGCCTTAGTTAGACCTTTTGGACTTCCTTCTCACATGTTCTTTGTTCTTACTTCTTTCTAACATCAAATTATCATTTTCGATATGATCATCTTCTTTCCCAATTTGTTGCCACCATGCGTGGTGGTCCTTGCGTGGGTTCCCGTTTTGTAGAACAAACTACACATCCCTTCTTTCTTGCTCTGTTTGCGTCGTCATTATCGTAGATAGGGAGGCTTCACTGTGAATTTACCCTACATTTTGTTCTTTCTCTTCACTGCCGACTTGCTGTTCTCATGCGTGTTGAACTTGTGTAGGGAGACTCTCGTACATGGGTTCCACTTTCCTGTCGATATACCTACTCATGTTCTACATATGTAACTTCCGCTTTCTCCCGAAACACGTTTGTTCTGGCCTTGGAGACTTTAACTGATTGATATTGTAATGTAAAAAGTACCGGTAGCATTATTATCTGCGTAGTGCGTAAAGGCCGTCAACTTTCTGGGGAATAGCGACTACTACTCTCTGCCGAATTTGTCTCAAGCGCAATTTCGTTGCGAGGTGTAACTGAAATTTACTTAAATCTTGGTATACCATATTCATTGTTGAAAGGTAGAGTCAACTTAACTGCACACCCCAAGGGAGGAAATCCACATGCATTGGTTCGCCCTATGGATAGATGCCCGCTGTCCTCGAAGGAGTTCACGGTCGCAGTCGACCACAGATTGTTTGAGCTATGTTGTAAGAGACGGAAGGGGCTCAGGTTATAGCTGTGCCCCCGATCGTCCCCATTTCTTGTTAGGGTCAGCACTCCTGCAATGGTGTGTGAGCGCCGGAAAAGCTAACGCCGCAAGGCTTCACTGTTTTTGCGTAGGCGTGATCAGGGATATCAAGCATGCGAGCGCTACACTCTTAATATCCTGCCAGTCAGCACTTGCGGTCAACTCGAAAGAAAATGAAGCTACAATCCTCGTGAAAACACACAGCCTACAGCATAGCACTAACTGCACGACTGGCGTAGACGCGAGTAGAGCTCTAGGTACACTGTTATCTATACAGCACAGCTTTCTTTCGCTCCAACGGCAGTACAGTAGAACCCGCTTAAGTCAACATCATCGGGGCGGAGGCCTATCGAGTTAACCGATAGTACGACTTAACCGATAACTCGGCTATGTCGTACTAATAACCTGTTAAGTCGTATACAAGTCCGACTTAAGGGGGTCGTCCCGGCGAAAATGGTCAAAGTGATCAATTTTCTGTTTTTTGCTCAAAAAGTGTCTTCAGGTATGGGGGCATTACGTCCCAAATTTTTAGGGGGCTAGCGGCACTAGAACCCCCCAAAATGGGGGGGG
>LQNS02278127.1:6258669-6292700 GCA_001587735.2 Parhyale hawaiensis | reverse complement strand
TTTATTCTAGCATAAAAATTGAGGCAGTTCTATTCTTTTAAAATATATATATATATACATATATATAAAAAACTAAGGCCTAAATGGAAAAAGGTACACGAATAAAAAGTGTGTTTTTTTTTATTTTACATACTATTATTATGTGAAAATTTCAGTAAGATCGGACCACTAATAAAGAAAATTCCAAAATTTGTAAACGACCCCCTTAAAGCCATGTACTACTTGATTGTATCCCATTTTAAGTATTAGTACAGTACTGTATTACATACTTCTATGCACACGTATGTACATACTACGTATTAAGCACCAGAATTCAACAGTTCATACATATACATACGTATATAGCTATATGTATGTGTAATAGCTACATAAGGACATTATGCAACATGTAAACTTACCGTACACATAAATTATTTATAGCCTATGTATCTTAAATGTACTGAATACATTGCAGCGGCCGCGTGGAGTTCAATGCTATAGGGCGGTGGAATACATACGTACGCACATATGAACAAATTTATCATTTATCATTATGTTCTAAATATGTACTGCATTTCGTTTAAATATCTTTATTATGGACACTAACAGATTTATAATGAATATATTATCAGTAGATAATGTGAATTTTCCTCGCAATATGTATTTCATCACCCCGACAATTATTGCGTCATCCAAGCTTGGGAATCAGTTACGTATANATCCGAAATTCGGTTAAGTCGACATTTACAAATGTTAAGTCGTACTTTTCTGTTAGTGTACGACTTAACCGGGTTTCCGACTTAAGAGGTGACGACTTAAGCGGGTTCTACTGTAATGATAAGTGAGATGGTTTTCGAGTTTTTTAACTGGCTTCGCTAAGGTGTTAGTTCTTCGTGGATTTACTCGAATCTAATGCCACGCGATACACTCACTACTCTGCGCCACAGGTTCTCTTTGCTCCAAAACTGACCTCTGATCTCACTAACTCGTCGGATTAATATGTTCTACTATGGTTCAGTTGTGTACAGATCTGAGCGATGGGCCTGCCATTTCATTTATTGATGTAGCCTATGCAGAAGCCTAATTATTGCAGGCTCTCCGTCGTAATGCTGCGCTGCTTATGAACGATTATCGTGCGTCAATATTATGGTGCTTGAATAAGCCTTTTGGATTTAGATTGGATAGGCGGCAGTAGACGAACCAATAAGCCCATTTCCAAAGAGACACTGAACTCACGCCGCGGCCCTCTATGAGCTAATGCCTTTATGTTAGTAGAATATAGAATACTGAGGAAAAAAGAAAAAAAAAGAAAAAGGGGAAGAATCTCAGCTAAAGAGACGGATCATGAATGCACGCCAGCACGATCAATAGCCTCTGATATGCGGAGCTTAGAGATGTCAAACTGTGTAGTTGAAGCGGAAGAGAGAAAAAGATGGATTAAGGTAGGTGGCCTCGGAAGCTCAGGCCGTTAAGAGTTTCTGACTCCTGGAGGAGGAGTTCTTAGCTGTGGCGGATGGCTCTCCCAATGTATGGCTAGATGATTTTTAAACGCGTTGACTGACTCCGCACCAACAACGTCGGAAGAGAGTCTATTCCAAATGTTGACTATGAAATGTGGAAAGAATCCCGTTGTAGGTACGTCGTTGCCTCTGAGTCGTTTTTGCTCGAGAGAGATCAGACCCAGTTCCTTTAGGCGACATTCATATGGCTTATTTCGCTGCTAAGGTATCAATTTCGTTGCTCTGCGTTAGACTCTTTCCATGTTATCGATATCTTTCCACAGATGAGGCGACCAGAATTCAACAGCAAAATTTAAGTGTGGCAGCTCTAACGCCTTGTACAAGGAAATGATAATATCCTTGGACTTGCATTCAAAATTTCTTGTGGTGAATCCCAGTACTCTGCTTGCCATTTTCACACTCTTGTCAACTTGCTGACTGTGTTGTTGTTGTTTGTTTGTAATAGTGATCCCCAAGTCATGTTGTTGGGTGACTGCAGCCAATTGCTTCCCGTTCATTTTCAATGGGGTTAAAGGGTTGCTAAGCCCTACGTGCATTACTGAGCATTTGTCGACATTAAAGCTCATCTGTCACGTTGTGCTCCATTCCATGAAGTGGTCAAAGTCTTGTTGGAGCTCATCTCTTTTCGTGGCGGGATGATATAGTTTAGTATCATCCGCAAATTTACTGATCTTACTACGGATGTTAAGATGCAGATCATTGATGTGAATTGAAAACAGAAGTGGGCTAAGCATTCTACCTTGTACCTTGTGGAACCCCTGATGATATACCTGCGTCCAGTCGCTCGTCTCATGCAAGCTTCACTCGCTGCTGCCGACCCGTAAGTCATGCTCCGATCCATCATAAATAGTCTCCCTGGATGCCATGAGCTTCCAAATTTTTCATTAGCCGTTGATGGGGGACTTAGTCAGAAGCCTTTTGGAAATTTAGATACCTACACAAGTTCTACACCCTTTTCTTCATCTTTAATATCCGTAACTTTTGAGAAAAAATGTAGTAGGTTGGTTAAGCAGCTTCTTACATTGCGGAAGCCATGCTGAGTGTCGGATATGAGCTGCTGCATCCTTAGGTGATCAGTGATGCGCTTTTTCAGGAGGCGTTCGATGGCTTTGCTGACGACCGATGTAAGACCGATTGGTCGATAGTTGCTGGGTCTTTTCTTATCCCCTCCTTATGTATCGGTATCACGTTAGTTAGTTTCCAATCCTGCGGAACTTCTCCCGTTCTTAGAGACCGAATATTTGGAGCAATCCCTTCACGATGACTGGAGCCATTTCTCGTAGTACACGGGGAGTAAGATTATCTGGGCCAGTGGATTTGTACACAGTTTGGTGAGTCAGTTCTTGAAGGATCTCGATCTCTGTGAAAACGCATGTGTTTATGGGAGCAACTTGCATCGGTACTGATTCAGGAATATTCGTAACATTTTCAATAGTAAATACAGAGGTGAAATAGTGGTTCAGGATTGTGGCTTTGTCTCTTAGGTCATTGGTGATTGTACAGTCAGGTTTTTTGAGCGGACCTATGGTTTCTTTTTTGAGTCGTCTTTCATTTATGTATTTATAGAATGCCTTTGGGTCCACTGTTCTAGGGTTTTTTTTTATCGAAAAAGCTATCTGATGTGGGGTACTTTCCAAGTACAGCCCCGACACCTGCCATATATTCGCCCTGGTGTTGCCCACTTGCCGTTGTTGAAGCGCTGACCATTGATGACGCAATTTGTCTTCCGGTCCATCCTTCACTCCCACCGTCAGCGTATTCAAGAGTTACGCGAGCTTTGTCGTTAACGAAAGCGCTTGAAACGATGCGTGCCCCGTCTTTTACTGCTGTTCCAGTTGCTTCAGTGTTTATTCTGTTGAGTGGCAGCGTTTCCTTGACGCAGCGGCTTCTTCAGTGCGCCTGAAAAGATCTCTCTTGACAGAGCTTGAGATGGTGTCAGAGTACTTGGAAGAGCCGTTCTAAACTCACCTTATTCGCCCCCTTACAGTATCATAGCTGGAGCTGCGAAGATATTTTTTAGTTTGTGGTGTTTTGTACTGGTTTTCGAGAGTTCACTACCAGAGTTGCATTATCAAGTTCAGAAGTAGGTAATGTTATTCTTCTCAAAAGCGATCTTAGCCTATTCCATTTAGAACACATCGTTACGCGACTATCGAGTCATTTCTTGGTTAATTGGCGTACTACATTTCTCGAGAAGCATACAAATAGCTGCCGCTTGTATACACTCTCACGAAACGTTACGGTTTCTGCACATTGCGCATATATAAATCCTGCCATTATCCTTTGAAAGTTTCGTGCAATTTCAACCAGAAGTTTTTCAATAAATTGAAATTAGCGTCCTCGATTATAATGTTTGCTGGGTGTAGTGCTGCAAATATAGCATTCTTCTTGGTTTTTTCACTGTTTTATTTTTACTTACAATTTATTCGTTATTATCAATCTTTGATTGATTATTTTTCTCAACCCCGCAACTGAAATCCAACATGAAATTATCATTTTTTAACCCACTAGCGCTCTGCAGATCGTTAACTTATGACGTTGTTTCGTGATCTCTAGAGCCTTCTTCCTTCGTGCTGGCCATCATCTAATGTACTTGTTATAGCAAAGATATCAGGGCATTTTTCCTTTTGAAAATTTCCCAGTTTAATTCGTAGCTCGGACACATTGCAGTGGATTTCTCATTTCAATAGCCAGACATCCCTAAGAGAATATGAGGGCTGCCGCGCGAGCTGTTGGTAGCTGTGAGAGTATCTGCCGTAAATTCAAAGTGGGCACAGCTGCGATCGATCGTTTCCGTAAAGTCACGGTTGTTTTCGTTTAATAAGGGCTACTTAGAAATACGCAGAACACAAAAAATGGGTTACTGGCGAAACAGACAAAGAGCGGCTCAGGAGCGAGGATCAAGAAGAAGTGGTCTATCTAAAAGCCCGACTTTAGTAAACTTATGAGACGTATAAAGAATGTTGTAAAGCCTAAAACAGCTTTACTTGTAGAACATCGGAGAGCTAAAAATGTAAAACGTCATTACGTCAAAGCACATTCATAGTATATTAACGTTAAAGTTATGTAGTATTAACAGTTTTTATGCTTTTTATTGTTCCACAAGCTATCAGTAGAGGAAGAGTTGCTTGTCTAAGAAACGGAATGTGTGTAGGAAGTCCTTACTACTTGAAGGTAGCTGTGGTAAACTCTACACCAACGAGGATAGGCTCTGTACTTAGGATGAGCTACATGTAGCGAGACCGGCTTTGGTTGCTGAGGCAACACAGGTTTTGTTCATGGTGTTACTAGTAAAAAGGGTAGCGGAGTTGGATGTTTAAATTCAGATTTCTAGCTGTTTCGCGAAGACCGATATAACTTGACTATTAAAAAATTTTACAGACTACCTTTTACCAGAATACATACATGTACAAAGCCAAGTTGGGGATTTTTTATATTAACCTTGATATTTTGCACTATGAACACCATTTGGGACCTCAAGTACACCTTTTTGCAATTGCGATTGAACTCTCTTCATTTGGTTTCAACAGTTGAGCCTAATATCACCAATCATGCATTTGCTTTCAACAAACTTCAAATGAACTCAACCTAGACAGCAAAATCATTAACTATGTGAATATCTGCAATTGCTTTCAACAAAGTCATGAAACATTAACCAATCAGAAATTTTTAATCAACAATCGGCAAAACATTTAACATATGTACAAATATGTATTTATTATGCACAAGTTAGCATACTACGTACGGATTATGGTGGTTAAGCTAAGTTCCGCTTCACATGACAGCTGTTAATTCATTATGCAGCTGGTAGCATTCAGAGATGAAATGATACCAGATGATGTCACTTGGATGCTGCCAGATGTTGATCTAGAGGGATCCCTCCTTGTCAATGTTTGGTTTAATTATTTTGCAGATTGTTTATTCGTTTTGCAGACTGTTGAAAGCAGATCTTAATTGTATTTGATGTTTGTTCAGATTGATGAAAGCAATTGCCAATTGTTGATATTGAGCAGTTTGTTGAAAAGTTTTGAGGGACTATTAGAACCAAAATTCAAATTGTTATTCTGCAGCGAACGACTGTTGAAAGGTTTTGCAAGTGTTGAAACCAAAGGAAAAGTAGTTCAATCGCAATTGCAAAAAAGTGTATTTGTATATTTATAATTCACAACTTATGACCATGTAGAAAAATTGTTTATTGAGGCAAAGTACTTAATACCAAAAAGTAAAGCATCATTAAGCTTAAGGAAATATATTCAAGGTATTTACAATAGAGTTCTGTAGTATTTGCGCCATTTCTGATGTGCTATTGTCAATTTACTAGTAAATATAAATACTAGCATTAGGCAAGACTACTTAGGCGAAGCAGGTGCTCTCTCTCTCAAAGGTGAATTCATGAATTAAACAAAAAAAAACTATTGTTGATACTTTTAGTATCTTCTATCATTTTTAGAGCTCAAAGCCCAAAAATTCTCTGAAAAGTTTGATGCAATTATTGTATTTTGTATGGTGGGGCTCCGGAGTTGGGCTCTAAATGCCGACTCCGACTCTTGGAAACGGTAGGTTCCCGACTTCGCAACCCTGCTAGTGACGTCCTCGCCTCATGTATAAGGCTGTGTCTCGATGGACTCTCGTCAGGCGAATGTGTAGTGAACGTGGGGCCATGGAGAGACTCCACTAATGTGCGACTGTTGATAGCGAGTGGACAGCAGGTGCGCGCGTAGCTAAATTTTGGTTCCGGTTTAGTGAGGGTAGGTTTATGCTTGGGGGAGCAATAGCGAACCAGAGACTAGTGATGTTGCTCTCAAGTATGTTGACTTTCTGTTGGTCGTGGGGCTGCATGAAGCGAGGGGAAGGACTGGCCCTCTACTCTTTTCCGAGTTCTCAACGCATTTAGAGGCACCTTGTCGACTGTTTCTCAGAACGGCAGAATAATACCTCCAGCAACTGACTGTATTAGTTGCAAATGCTGTCCTTTTTTTTCTCTGTGTGGTCTCTGTTGGGCGGGAAAGGGTCCGATGATGTATAGATGATTATTTATATTTACTAAATCTGCAACTAATGGTTGTGCATGTGGTATTTTTTCAAGTTGGAGATAGATAACTTGCCAGTAACGCGCCCAAGAGTTGCACTAACGCCGTGCTGTTGACAGGTGTTAACCCTAGCGGCCGCTGCTGCAGGTGGAGGCGCAGAGTCGTCTGATGCTCTGAAGGGCCTGCAGACGACCACCGACCTGTCTCTGGGAGGTGTCCTGGAGTTCCGAGAAACTATAGCCTCGTCCCACAGGGACTCTTTCAAAGTTTACCGCACCGGTGGTGGTGAGTGTTGCTCCTCTGTTTGTGCCCCGTCGTATTGCGCTCTTTCTCTAGTGTGCTGGGATATTGTGAGGAGGACTTAGACCGGGGCAACAAGCGACGTAACAAATTTGTTGCATGAAAAAACGTAACATCGGATACAGCAATCTACTGTCCCCACCGACGCAACCTAGATCACACGACACACTATCGCTCACAGGCGCAGTGTCTGCCGTAAAAATCGCATTGGATCGCTTGCTGTGTTAGTGGGTCCCCGGCGTTAGTGTTGCAGCGATCGCAGTCACGTGTGGTGATGGACAGGAACAACTGACCATTGTATAGGATAAGATACCTAACGTTCTCTGCTGAGCCTCATAATTTTGAATGAGTTAATTACTTTGCCATTGGAAAACATCTAGGACCGAGGAATCGTCAGGTCCTGTGCACAACAGTGATGCCAATGACGTGTGGTCGTTGATGGAGTGCAGCGGCGAAATGTATGTCGCTTAAGGCCCGTTCGCACATGTACCACACCACGCAACACGCTAGTGCTTTCTCCTTAAACTTAGCTCTATATCTGTATTTTTGTTGTTCAAACGCTCACACAGTAATCCAATGTCATCTAAATAAACTTAGGTTTATAGGGTTTATAGGTAATAAGTAGTAAAATTTAAAAGGTAGTAAATGAGTAGTAAAAAGCAGTAAAATTTGATGCGAGGTAGCAAAAAATCATTGTCAAATCCACATGGGTTACAGGAAATTCTATTTTGAAATAAGTCAGGGAATCTTGATAAAATTATGGGTGGTATGAAAAATATTCCATTGCAATGTTTATTGCTTTTGAAAGTAAAGAAACGACAAAAACAAAATTCTTTTGCTGATCTGTTTTTACAGCATGTGTTTATGCGAGAAAATGAAAATTGGGTGGTTAAAATAGGTAGTAAAATTTCATTGTGGAGGGTAGTAAAAAGGTAGTAAAATTTGATCGTCCAATATTTGTAGACACCCTGGAAATATTATCATATTACATACTTACAAACAGCACTGCTAATTACGTGGCATCTTTTCGGTTTCACTACTGCAAAGTTATGAAACAAGAATACACGTTTCTAATGCAGTATTATATGCTTTTACCAAATATATCTTTTTTTAGAAAAGGAAAATGAAAATGCTACGAGCATTTAAAGATCGATATTTCCCATGTATTTGTTATGAAACGCAATTTTTGTGTTTTTCCTCATATTTTTCAGTTAACACTAAGTAAAGTCAAGATGGCTAGCGAAGAATATGCAAACCTAATCTGTCCTAACCTAGCCAACTTAGATCAACCTAACCTAGCCTAATCTAACGTTTTCGTTTCAGATATGTGCCCATGAAATATTAAACAATCCTATATATTTCTGAATCAATTGCCTAATAACTCTTTTTATTTCCCCTCAAAAAAAGAATAGCATTTTTGGAAAGAGCATGAATAACGACATTAGAAAAGTGTATTTTGGTTTTATAATTTTGCGGGCAGTCAAAGAGACAAGACCAATCACGTGACCGGTACAATTGAATAAAAATGTAGTGCTGCACATCTTTATCTCAAACTAACACCAGCCAGATCCAGTCAGGAGATGTAGATGCCTCCATTCAACACTCAAAATGTGTTGTTATTATTATTATATATTCAATGGCAATAATATAAATTACTAATCAGTATTATTAATGTTTAAGAAAATATAACACTGAGCCAGATCCCTGTCTTGTTGCACCGTGTTGAGCCTTGTTGCAGCGTGTGTCGTGTCTTGTCTACAAGCAAACGTGTTGAGCGGTGTTGCATCGCGTGGTGAGGGACATGTGCGAACGGCTCCCGTCGCACGCGGTAGGAATAGCACAGCGCGAGGCACGGATACAAATGCTCGTGTTGCGTTACGTGGTGTGGTGTGGGGCATGTGCGAACGGGGCCTAAGATAACCTGTTCGTTTGATCCACTTTCAATTATTAGCTATCGCATATCTTACTTGCGAAGTTGTTAGGGTTGGAGAGTCGTGAGAGCCTTGTATTGAAATAAAACTCTTATTAGCTAAATGAAATTACTTAGCTGCGTTCTTAATTCAAATCGTTAGTGGTGAAATGCCTCTCACTGCCGTTGGCTCGAGTAGTCGCCCATTTTTCAGAAAATTCACAGAGAAGAACTAGGTGTTCTGTGCATTTGTTACCTCCGCCACGGAGGTCATGCTTCTGTCGACTGTTGTCTGTTAAGAACATAACGCTAGGAGTTATGCGCGGTTCGTCTTGATATGTACACGACTGTTTGTAGTGTTACGAGGGACAGATGAAAAAATTTCGGTGATGATCCGTCAGTCACTTTGTCTCTGTGCTATTCTCTTTCGTAGTATCCCGTTAGTTGGCGGGGGTCTGCGGCGCTCTCTAGTACAGCTTCAGTTCTATTCGGTATGCATGTTTACTGAGCTCTCTTGTGCTTCTTACCCCTAATCGCGAGCTTTGGCGGAAACCTAATGAGGAAATGACTTCGTCCAGTTACTGTTTCTTAGGAAAGCTTAAGGTCCCGTGTTAGCTACTCTGCAACATCCCCACGTACGCCTGTGGTGCTCATCATTTTCACAATTTCCCAGCCCTAGTAGTTTCACAGTTGAGCCATAATAATATATCAGTGTAAAATGTTTTTACATCAAGTGTAAATATCTATTGTTAGCCTGAAACAGGCCACATATTTCTATCATCCATGTCATGCTGGCCTGCAAAATTACCCAACACACGGGATGTGCAGCGCCTGGGCGAGTGTTTACCAGCCAGCGCCTCTACCGTAAAGACTCACGGCCACTTCTGTTTGCTTCTTTGTTCTGTTGTTGACACATGAGCCACTTCACTTACTGGTGTCTTGTATTTAGTGCCTACGCTTTCCTGTTTTCCTAATCTTCAACAGCGATGGCACGTGCTGTGCTCCACTGGTGTGGCAGTGAGCAGATAATATAATTAATCATAGGCCTGTCCAAGTGTGGGGTCACACGTGCACTGCTGCACACTGCCATATTTGACTTGTGACTACCCGAGCCCCCTGCTGCTGAGCAGAGAAGGCCCCCGAGACGGACGAGGACACGCAGTCAGAGAGCACCAGCAGCCTTGGCGACTCTGACGACTCGTGCTCTGACTCTGACTCCGATGCTGGGGGTGGGGGCGGAGCAGACTCTGAGTCAGGCGCTGGAGATGCGGGTGGAGAAGGCCGAGGATCCGGTCAAGAGATCCAGCTGGAGCCCCTGGACCTGGTGTGGGCTAAGTGCCGAGGCTATCCGTGGTATCCAGCGCTGGTGAGTGTTGATCGTTGTGCCCTAATGCTGGTCTTCCTTCGCTGCTTGTGTTGGGAAGCGGCGCCTGCGCCATCCGCCCTATCTCTTTCGTGTTAACTGATGCGAGCTGATGTTACACACCTCGTCCTCCGTCCTTACTTCGTCCTTCTTGCCTCCGTTTTCGTCTTGTACTGAGCAGTGTGTGTGTTGCCACGAGACAGGGTTGAAGTGTTAGTGCTCTGTTCTACAGATTCTTTCGGACGGTCACTGCTCATCAGTGCACTAATTACGAAACGTTGTTTACAACCCTTCTGATTTGTTGCTGTGAGCTTAGGTGCGACTTACATTATTCCACCATCTCAAAAAAATTATGTATCTACATATATTTAGAATCTTAGCTGCTACTGTAGTGTTTACAACGTAGCAAGTGTCAATAACAATGTTTCTAATAGGTCTCTTAACTTCTAGTCAGTATGAATTAGCAACGATGCATGTTTTAGTCCTCAAAAACTTTTGTTCTCGAAAGCTGAAACGTTTCGTATTTTATGCTGTTGTGGGCAGCGACCATGAGGCTCCCCTGTGGGCTTAAGGCAGTGCAGTAGTATGGGTGACGGACGTTGTATGTTGCTGTAGTGTAGAGCTCGCGTGAATTATGCTGCCGAGAAGCGTGCGTGTGTCGTGCCCTGCCTGAGTACCGCTGAACTACGCTCGGTCACAGCCCCTTGCAGGGCTTTCCTCACTTCCACGTATCCAAGCCAGGTCCGGCAGATAGGAACGGCTGGTAGCTAATAGATTGCAAACTTAGATTGTGTCAAGTGAGGCGACCTCTCATTGAGGTCCTGCATGCGTACTCTTAACCAGGGTTGTGCAATGGGCAGATGTCAGATCGGCAGATCTCATTCCGACTCCTGGACCTACCGTTTGCACAGGTGTTACTCCTGTTATTCCTACTTTTTTTAATCCCGATTGCGACTTTTTAGCATGATAGCGTGTACCTTCCCTCCTAGACAGTTGACTTGAGCCAAGTAGTTATTACATCAAATATACCCTTGGATTAAACAATAAAGTATATTTCTACATTTACCCTAATTTCTTGCTGTATCTTTGTCATTTAGGGGCCTGAATTTTTTTAATAAATCAGACTTAACCAGTCAAAGGAAGTCGGTGAGTTCTAGAACCAGTGGGTGTTGCTCTGACCCCGCCCAACGCATCCAATCCTCCTATCCTGACCGTAAAGAGGTCGTTATACACTGAGACTGCTTTGACTCCGGAGTCTCGAGGATTTTTGTATTGTATACAAGAAGTATAGACGACTGGTCCTCAACGTGAGGAAGCAGAAGCCGTTCCAGAGTAATTTATCGAACTATCGCTGATTAACAAATAATTACTTGTATAAAATGAGAGATATGGAGTATCTTTACCTCAAATAGGACGGAAGGAAATGTACTTTCAGCATCCATCCATCGTTTACACACGAGCGAACATGAATTCCGTCATTAGGGAGCAGTTTTTCCAGCTACGTACGGTATGTACCCACCGCTGTTGAAAAGAGTAGAGCACCACCAATTACATAGTGACACAGCATTACCATCCTCGGACTTCTGATGCTGAAAAGCAAGGCCTTGCATTAGAGATAAATTTTCATTCTTTTCTATCAATTTTCATCCTTGTCTTCATTCCTATCTTATCTTACCTTAGCCAGGCCTTCGTGACCTCTGTCTTTCGTGCCCACTTTGCTTCCTTCCCGATTTCATATTCCTACATGCTCATGCTATATTCTGTTCTTCCTCTTCTTTCCCGACTTGCTGTTCCCATGCGCGTTGATCTTGTGTGGGAACACCTTCGTGTATGGGTTCCCCATTTCTATCGACATATTATATTTCCCTTGTTTTTTCCTCTGTGATATCGTTCCGCTCGGAAATGGAGGCTTAAACTTTCTGACTTTAATTATTTTCTTCAAAGGACATTTGATCGCTCTTTGCATTGTGTGTGTTCACTGGAAACTCACTGCCATGTTGCAGCTGACACGGCTACTTCACTTGCTGCTGTAATACGGCCGGTATTGCAGTATTTTATAGCTATGATTCAATAGCCATGGCATGCGTACTGATACAATCTGTACAGAAACACTAATTTCTTCTAGGAGTAGGCTCCATTTCTTGCCAACATTCTAACTCTAAGCTGAACCCATAATCTTCCACTCTACCCTGCGCACTTCCATATTACTACGTACTAAGTAGCAAGTGTTTTGCAATAGTCGTATTTATGCATTTGATTACAGACTACAGCGCAACACAATCAAGATGTCCTTTCTTCACTCATGTGTTTTCTTACTTTTCGTACGGGTAGTGACGCTTCGTGACAGTTTCTTCAACCAATATATACTGGCCTTGGTATTCATTTCCACGCATTTACATCGTGCCATTGTGTTGTAAATGACAACCGTGCAGTCAAGTCACTCGCTAGTCACAACTCACGAGTCAGTTGTTTAGCTTGCTGAACAGCCCAGTGACTCGCGAGGCACAGCCGTGGGTGGAGCTCGGTGCCAACGGTTAGAGCTTGCCTCCGTGACTCGTAACTTTGAGTCTTATAACTCTCAGTGTCAAACGGCCCTAAGGCTCAGTGTCTCTAATCTACAGATTATCAACCCCAAAATGCCACGCACCGGGTACTTCCACAACCGCGTGCCCATCCCAGTGCCTCCTCAGGAAGTACTCGATCTCGCCCAGACGTGCCCCGTCACTCATCAGTACCTGGTGCTCTTCTTCGACTCCAAACGGACCTGGTTAGTGGCATGTAGCATCTCTTTCAAAGTTGACAACCCCAACAACTGCCGGCAGGTCCTGCGGCTCATTGATGAACGTTCCATGAATTTTTTCTAATTAACGTTGCTAATTCAGAACCTAAACTGTCCGTGGTGACGCAACAAATAAGATAAAACTTCGATTGAATTTCATACTAATTAACATATAAGGACCTCGAACGCAACACAAATTATTCTTGGCGACGCAAGGAATGCATTTATTTGCAAGAACTGGCTTCTTCTACCCAGGGAATCTGTGGAAAATTTGACTAAATTTGATCATTTATTGTTTCATTTTGGTGTCCTAAAATTCAGTGATTGTCGCCCACGAATTTGATTTTCCAATGGCAGTTACATTCCCTGCATTACCGTCAATTCGTGCATGGGTTCAAAGTTTCTGTCCGCATGCTGTATATCCCTTCTTCTTCTTTCTTTGCAACGCCTTTGCTGTGGCTAGGGCGGTCCATGCCGTAATACAACTGAACTTTCTTCTTGTTCAAGGTCCCTATGCTTATTGTAAAACATTTTACTGCTGCTTCATCAATTAGGCACAGAATCTATTTATAGTGGACCGTGATGTGAAGTGTAGTTTGTGTGAAGGTCATCCGTTTCCACGAAGCAAATTTATAAGTACAGCAGCAGGTGAGCGAGATATGATTAGCAGAATTGGTGGGGCGGGAGTAGGGGCGCTCTGTGACGTCAGCGGTGGCAAGTGACTCGAAACAGCTCACTGCCGGGAACTCTACATGCTGTGAATGGCTCACATAAAATCATGAATAAGCATTGTAAATGATTTTTCTGTCCTCCGCTATCCTTCCTGAATAATTACGGCGTTGAGCATTACTAAAAAAGCAGAAAATGGATCAACGCTTGCCTATTTGCGAATCGAATTATGCATCAGATACCCTCGCCTGGATTAAATTTTCATGCCTCTATTCTCGTCTTCCAGAAAACGTGACGAATACCAAAAGCAACACACACCCTGTTAACGTGTGGTGCAGATGTTGGCTCTAAAGTGTAAGAATATGCTTGTGACAAGCCAAGGGCAACGGAACACGCCCCATCGGAAGCGAACTTGACACCATGTAGGACTTAGGCCTAGATCTGTAGTTGCCTTACTTATCTAACCATATCTTTACAAGCGTATTAGATAGTAATTAAACTTCAATGAATTAGGAGTACCAAAATTTTAGTCCCAGGACTAATTCGTCGAATTTTTTAGGTTGGCGGTCGCTTGGTGGCCATTGCAACGCCGCTGGCTGAAACAACTACTCGACGCCGCTGCCGGGAGCTGGTGGTCGCACAGCCACCTGGCTGTCCACTGCCATCTGGCGGGAGCGTCGCCGCCACCTGCCCTCTATATAAGACCGGGCCTTTGTCCTCCTCTCCATGTCCGCGCTACCTGTCGCGACGGGGAGGAGGTAGGCACCCATGGTGTTAAGTTCGCTTACGGTGGGAAAAAGGGCGTGTTCCGTCACCCTTTGCTTGTCACAAGCATATTTTTCCACCTCTCGCTTCACTTTACACCATGTAGGACCTATTATCGACGGCCCGTACGGGTATCAGTTTCGGTAGATGGAGCTACAAGGTTAGATTGTACGGCTAAGGAAGCTATAGTTTTCAGTTAACTTTTAATAAGTCCCGACCATTGGTCAGGTGATAGCACGTTAACACAACACCCGGCTCATACCTCGAGGAGAGTAGCCGGTTTCAACACATTACAATTATGCTTTGTATTTGTACAAATTTTGGTAACAAGGCTTGCGGTTCCCAAGAGAGGGGAATCCCAAGCAACAGGAACAAGAACATCTTCACTAACGCTACAAACAACTTATTTGTATAAGTTAGCGGAGCTGGACGGATGCTGCAAGATGTGTGGCGTTTCCATCCCTGGGGAGGGGTACATTCCGCTCCTCTATGGAGTCGTATTGGTAGACTAGTGTGGTGGTATTCCTTGGGGTACCAAGGTGTGCGAGGAACACATTCTAGCTTTTCCAAAGACCCTTGCTGACGATGTCCGAGATTGCTGTGCCCTGACGCCAGGCTAGGGAGACTGAGTGTATTCTTAAGTCATGTGCGTGGGGCTTAGAGTCGGACCAAAGGGCAGAGATGGCCTTCATTAACCAATAGGCTAATCTGGGGGCGGAGAGGGGCTTGCCCAATGTAGGGTGGAGGAACACTCTCGAGCCAACGCGTACCGGAGACGTTACTTTAATGTAGTTATGGAGTGCCTTCACCGGGTCTTACTGGTATACTTCTATGGTTAATGTAGGTATTGGCTGGTTTGCTGGTACATTCTTCGGCAGAAACCCCGGGAAGAAGGCTCCAGTACAGGCAGTCTCCCTAATAATGAGGGAGTCTCTGTGTAACGCTGCGAGCTCCGATGTTCTGAAACCCGAAGCCAAGGTTCATAAAAATAATGCCTTGTAAAATATTGCTCGTTGCTGAGATACTGCACGCAGTGCCCCTCCCTTGAGTGCTGCGATAGCGTTGTCCAACGGCCAGCTGGGAAGTGACTTTCCTGGTGATAGTCTGGCCAGGAATTGAGCTTTCGCTAATAGAGAGAACTCCACGTCTGATGTGTCGATATTAAAGGCCAGTTTGAGTGGCAGCGCTAAGTTAGCCTTGTATGAGAGTATTGTGTTCGGCGAAAATTTTTGATGTGAAAGAGCGCTGTGAGAAAGGAAAGAATGGTACGTTTGGAAATGCATGTGGGGTGGTCCCTGAGCCGCGTTTGTAGGGCTACCTCCGTTTGCCTGCGGGTCGCAGGCCTGGTAGACGCAACTAGGAGGTTAGCTACTGCCGGGGAGTAGGACCTTCTGAACAGGGACCTAAGAAAAGTGCGCCGATCCAATTGAAGGAGGCATCGTTGCCAAAAACTGGTACCCCTTGGGTTTCTTTGATGGGGTGTTCTTGTAAATGAAATAGCTGAACGCGGGGCTTGAGTGATATGAACCACATCTTTGATGGCCTGTTCGGGAGCATGAGCAGAGCTGATCCCTTGAACTGCAAAATCCTGAATTGGAGATGCGGCCACAGCCGAGGGGGTGGGAAGCGATAGACTGTGGATCACCTGTTCCAATCGATTAGCAGAGCATTTTGGTGCGTTACATCGGGGAGTCGATCGGAGGAATGAAGGAGGGTAGTTTGGTGTTTTGGGTTAGGGCAAAAAGGTCCACCTCCAATGGGCCGTGGAGACGATTCAGCCTGTCGAAATCCGTTTGAGAGAAAGACCAACAAAACGGTAGAGGCTTTTCTCTGGATAGGGCGTCCGCTGCCTCGCTGAGGGGTCCTGGTATTCTTGACGGATTTAGTGTCACCAGACGTTTGTCCAACCATGAGAACAGTGCTAACGCCTCTTTTTGGATCAAAGGGTTTTTGGAACCTCGCTTTAGTAGGGCGAAGTATGTAGCGATGTTGCCTGTTGCTACATTGATCGAGGTCCGCCAAGGATTCAGGGCTCGTAGGGCTAGTGCTACTGCCCTGAACTCCAACACGTTTATGCTTGGGAGCGATGGGTTGTCCCACTTGCCCTGGAGGACGTGTCCTTTGGACGCGAAGGCTCCCTAACCCGTGAGTGAGGCATCCGTCCAGATGGTGAGGGAGGGTGGTGGGGTACGAAAGGGCACCGTTGAGCCATCTCGCCACGGGCTGACACTGCTTATGAGCGAAGGCAGGGATCTTTTTTGACTGATCTCGCTGGCTGGCATATAGCAGTTGAGGCCTGGCGACCCTCCAGAGGTGGAGGCAAAGGTGTGGTAGGACATATGCGGCGAAGGATAATTATCTTAGTAAGGACTCCCAGGATCTTTGAGATGTCTTTTGAGAACTGCTTTGACGATTTATCTTCTGCGTCACTCTTTGAATGAAGAACTGGGGTACGGCACAGGTGGCTTGCTGCGTGTCCCACACTACCCCCACGTACGTTAGTAGCAGTTGTAACTTCTCGAGGTTTATATGGATACCTAAGTTGGTGAGAATCGCGCTGAGCTTTGGGATGGCCTGTCGTAGACTGTCTGGGAATTGCTCCCATACCAGCCTGTCATCCAAGTCGCGACGACCTGGAGTTCCTGGGCGGTTGCAATCCGCAGTGGGAAACGGCACAGTTTTATGAATGCCCACGGCGCCGCATTGAGGCCGAAAGGCAGTGCTCGGTAGAAGAAGAGTCTTCCCTCTATCGAGAAAGCGAGAAACTTTCGTAGGTTTCGTCGGATGGGCACCTGCAGGTAAGCGTCCCGTAGGTCCAGTGAGGCTAGCCATGCTCCCTGAGGTAATATTTTGCGAAGGTTGGAAGCTTGGGGCGTTGATGAACTTGTTTAGAGCAGTGAGATTGAGTATTAGGCCCAATTCTCCTGATTTTTGGGGGACCGTGAACACGGGGGAGAGGAAGCATAGTTGTAGTGGGACTTCCTGCACGGCTCCCTTGATGATGAGGTTTTGTACTAGGGGAAATGGGGATAGGACCCCGGTTTTAACACGGGAACGGTGACTGGTGGCGGGTTGGAGGCCCATTCCCAGTGAAGGCCTCTTTATCATACGGTACTGCCATGGTGTGGCCTGAACCCACTGTTTCGTGAAGAGGGTGAGTCTCCCCCTATATATATGTATAGTCATTTTTTAACCCACACTCTTGGGTTGGAGTATGACTGAGGTCTAGTGCGTGACATGACAGTGGGGTCGTAGTATTTAGTTCCTCCCGATGTTGAGGGTTGGTTAGTACCCTTGTTGGCGCTTGGTGCGACGTAGGATTTTGTAGGCTGTGCGGCTGTTGCGTCTTTAGCTTTAGCCGGCCGTGAGGGGTTCTGGTGATGCCAATTCCCTGACGCCGCCGATTGCTTCGAGGGCTGGGTGTGCTTGCGCACATGTCGAGCGCTAGTGTCTCTTGGCTTGGAAGGCCGGGGTCCCGACGACCTAGTTTTGTCTTTGGAACGTTGCTGCTTGGGTCCTCTGGAGACGGACTACTTATTAGCTTGGGATTTTTTACAGGCGAGAAAAAATTCTTGGCTGGGCGAAACGCTGTTGGTGGGTCAATGTGGCTATCTGGTCCACTTGAAGGACTATGTCCTTGGGGGAAGAGAGCGCCATCTTGTGCACAAAGGGGAGCGTCTCTTAAAAGGCACGCTACTACAGGCGGAAACATACCCTCAAGGGTAAATTTCCGAAGTTTTCTATGATGGTTGACAAACCGCGATAGTCGGGAATGAGCCTCGCTTTACGGCTAGCAAAGCATTGAGACTAAGTATTCAAGCTTACAGGGGATATGCTTACCTGTATCCCCATCTATGCGGCGAAGAGGTCCTCGGAGACGTTCCCGCTGAGCGTGGTGAAGCATTCTGGGGGGATGAAATGACAGACGTCATTGGCGACAGGCGGGGCTCGAGTTGGCTCGTACTGGGTCCGGCAGCACTTTTGTGTGAATGCCGCGAAGCTGTAGAGCCCGTTGACCGAATTGAGCCCAGGAAGAATGACTTGGGTGAAGAGTCCCGGGCCAGCTGCATTAGATTGACAAATGAAGCAGCGTAAATAGGTCCCGTCTTAACGAGGGCTGAAAGTATCTCAATAGACTTCGCTTTAGAGAAGTATGGAGGGTGCTGCGTATCGTAGTCTTTGATACCTCCGAAGATAGTTTGCTCCGCTGATGAGCCTCAAATCATTGCCGGTTGCCTTATATCGTTTTTCTCTGCCCGTACTCCCCTGGCCGTTTTGATATAGCTGAACCTTTTCTTCCAGGTCTTGGTTGCGGCATCATCTTCAGTGCGAAAGATGTCAAGAGCGAATTGAATGCACGTCTTGCACGGTGCAGGACAGAAGGCGTACGTGTTTCTATCAGGGATACACTCTGAGTGTGCATAACACTCATGTCCTGAAAATGTTCTCTATGCTTGCATGCCATCCTGCTCAGCCTGAAACAGAAGACTCTTAGTTGCAAAAAAGGCAGGCCACCCCTTTCCCTCCCACATAAGAGGGGAAGGGGTTGTCTAACCAAAAGACTGCCATTGCCACCCCCTAGATTAGGGGAAGGCAATGGTTTACAATAGGCTTAGAATACAGAGCAACGTAGATGGTTTAAACTAGAGTTAAAATATCGGGAAAAGGTTGCTGCTGAGAGATCCACGGCTTCAAGCCGAGGAGCTCCCACTCAATCGCTGTTCCTAAGGACGTCGAAAGACTTCAGCGCCCTGTTAAGCCTCTACAAGCTAGGAGCAGGTGCTGGTGTGAGAGAGGTAGGGTAACATGTCTAGCACCCGTACACCATGCTAGTAGCCGTCCACTTGGCACTAATAGGCTTCCTGTGTGAAAACTAGCAGTGCTAGAAAGCCGTACATAGGCTTAAGCTGTAGGCTAAGTAGTGCCGGACCATCTCTAAAAATGACAGGCGAAAAAAATCAAACGCAAAGAAATGGTGGTGGTTTTGACATTTTTTCACTAAAAACATGAAAAAATGGGAAAACCACTACCATTTCTTTTTGCTTAATGTTTTTCGCCCGTCATTCTCAGGGATGGTGCGGCACTACTTAGCCTACAGTTGAAGCCTATGTACGGCTTTCTAGCACTGCTAGTTTTCACACAGGAAGCCTTTTAGTGCCAAGTGGACAGCTACTAGCATGGTGGACGGGTACTAGATTATATTAGATAGGCGGCAGTAGACGAACCAACAGGCCCATTCTCAAAGAGACACCGAAACTTACGTCCCGGCCCTCTATGAGCTATTGCCGTTAAGTTAGTACGATATAAAAGACTGAGGAAAAGAGAAGAAAAAAAGAGGAGGGAGAAGAGTCTCAGCAAAAGAGACGATCATCAATGCACGCAATCACGGCCAATAGCCGCTGATATGCTGAGTTCAAGATGTCAGACAGCGTAGTTGGTGCGGAAGACAAAAGACGGATTTAGGAAGACTCGTAGGCTTTGGCCGTCAAGGGTGTGCGACTCCGGGAGGCGGTTCGCCCATCCTATGTTATGGGAGTAGCGCCCCCAGGGGGTTTGTGCAGGTTACCTTAGCCATTAGCTAGGCCTTCGGGACGGCTGTCTTTCGTGCCCACTTAGCTTCCTTCCCATCTTTTGCTCGTACTGATCTTTCTTCAATCTGTTCTTACTCTTCTTTCCCGACTTGCTGTTCCCATGCGCGTTGATCCTGTGTGGGAACACCCTCGTGCATGGGTCCCACGTGTCTATCGTCACACTATGTGTCCCTTGCTTCTTCCTCTGTTAGATCACCGTTGCTGTGAAGACGGAGACATAAACTACTCAATATAATAATAATAATAATAACTCCAGGAGGCGGAAACCTTAGTTCTGGGGGATGTCTCCCAATGCGTGTCAAGACGATTTTTAAACGCATTGACTGATTCCGCACATACAATATCGGAAGGGAGTCTATTCCAAATACTGACTATGAAATACGGAAAGAACTACTGACTTAAGATCGTTCTTCGAGTTTTGTACTTGAGTTTTTAACCATTGTTTCTCAAGCGATCATTGAGGTCTCTTTCAAAGAGTTCCGTTATAGTTACGTCGTTGAAGCCATTCAAATACTTGAATGTTTCTATTAGTTGCCCTCTGAGTCGTCTTTGCTCGAGAGATATCGGACCCAGTTCCTATAGGCGACATTCATACGGCTTGTTTCGCAGCTGAGGTATCAATTTCGTTGCTCTGCATTGGACTCTTTCCATGTTATCGGTATCTTTGCACAGATGTAGCGACCAGAATTGAACAGCAAATTCTAAGTGTGGCCGCAATAATGCCTTGTACAAGGGAACGATGATGTCCATGGACTTATATTCAAAATTTCAGGTGATGAATCCCAGTACTTTGCTTGCCATTTTCACACTCTTGTCAACTTGCTGACTGTGCTGTAGTTTGTTTGTAATAGTGATTCCCAAGTCACGTTGTTGGATGACAGGAGCCAATTTCGTCCCATTCATTTTCAATGGAGTTGAAGGGTTCACGAGCCCTACGTGCATTATTGAGCATTTATCGACATTGAAGCTCATCTGCCACGTTGTGCTCCATTCCATAAGGTGGTCAAAGTCTTGTTGGAGCTCGACTCTTTTCGTGGCAGGATGACATAGTTTTGTATCATCTGCAAATTTACTGATTTTACTACGGATGTTAAGATCCAGATCATTGATGTAAATTGAGAACAGAAGGGGTCCAAGCACGCTACCTTGTGGAACCCCTGATGAAACCTGCGTCCAGTCGCTCGTCTCTCCTTCAAGCTTCACTCGCTGCTACCGACCCGTAAGCCATGCCCCGATTCACCGTAAATAGTCACCCTGGATGCCATTGGCTTCCAATTTTTTCATTAGCCGTTGATGGGGAACTTTATCAAAAGGTTTTTGGAAGTCTAGATACACAAGGTCCACACCTTTCTCTTCATCTTTAATATCCGTTACTTTTGAGAAAAAGTCCAGAAGATTTGTTAAGCAGCTTCTTCCCTTTCGGAAGCCATGCTGAGAGTCGGATATGAGCTGATGCATCCTCAGGTGGTCAGTAATGCGCTTTTTTAGGAGGCGTTCGATAGTTTTACTGACGACCGATGTAAGACTGATTGGTCGATAGTTGCTGGGGCTTTTCTTGTCCCCCTTCTTATGTATCGGTATCACGTTAGCTAGTCTCTAATCCTGCGGAACTTCTCCCGTTCTTAGAGACCGATTAAATAGTTCCAGCAGTGGCTTCGCGATGACTGGAGCCATTTTTCGTAGTACGCGGGGAGTAAGATTATCTGGGCCAGTGGCTTGAAGGATTTTGATCTCCAAGAAAACACATGTGTTTATGGGAGCCACTTGCGTCTGTGTTGGTTCAGGTATATTTGAAACATTTTCAACGGTAAATACAAAGGTGAAATATTCGTTCAGGATAGTTGCTTTGTCTCTTAGGTCATTGGTGATTGCACCGTCAGGTCTCTTGAGCAGACCTATCATTTCTTTTTTTTTTTTTATTCATCTTTCATTGTCATATTCATAGAATGCCTTTGGGTTGCGTTTTGCCATAGGGGCTACGGATACTTCTTTTTCCGTTTTTGTGGTCCTGACTATTTTCTTTACAACTCGACATGCCCTTATGTGACTGTCCCTGTTCTCTGTTGGATTACGCTTCCAAGCTTTGTAACGCACTTGTCGCCTTGCAATGCAGCATTTGACTCTCCGATTCATCCAGAGGGGATCATTACTGATACTAAATCGTTTATTTGGGTTGCATCGTTCAGCTGCTCTCAGGATGCTCGTCTTCAGAATGTCTGAGCATTGTTCAACACTGGCGTCTCTCATCGGGGTATCGAATTCAGTTGTTCCTATTTCAGTTGCCATTCCCTGAAAATTCGCTCGTCTATAGTCTGGCAGCTTGAGGCGACTCTCTTTAGTAGTGATATCATTGTTAGTTTTGAGCGTAAATTCAATCATGTTGTGGTCTCCAAGTCGGTCTAGGATGGCTAGGTCAACAATTTCACAATCAGGAGTGGAGAGAATCAGATCTAGAATATTACCGTATCTCGTAGGTCCATTAACGTGCTGGGTCAGGTGGTGGTGGCTGAGGAGTTCGAGCAGTTTGCCGCCTGGGGCTGGGCTGCACAAGGTACTCCAATCAATTTGGGGGAGATTGAAGTCTCCCATTAGAATTGTTTCATTCGCAGTATCCAGCGCATTTTCGATCTTGGTGTAGAGTGCTGCACATGTTACCTACTATTGGAGGTTTGGACGGTGCGTTTCCAAGCCCATACCCAACTCACACCCGGTGCAGAACCCCCAGAGGCCTGGTTGCCATAACCGAGGCTGTTTTCTGCACCCTGCAGCATATTTATTTATTTTATTCATTTCTTTTTATTATTTTTTTATTATTTGTTTTTTATTCATTTCTATTTTTATATTTCTATTATTTTTTTCTATTTTACTTTTCTGCTGTTGTGAGTGAGGTACTGAAGCGGAATTGGACGCCATGCCAAGGCCATACCAGCACTTACAACAGGTAGCGGATGAGTACCCCTAACTCAGTACGGCCTGTAAGAACTAGGTTCCTAGACTCAGCGAACCCAAGCCAAGCGCAACACCCACCCCCTGCAGGTAAATTTTTTTTATGCTGCTATGGGAGTCTGGTACTTAAGTAGGCTTGGACTTCATGCCAAGCCCATACCAACAGCCACAACAGGTGCAGAGCCACCCAAAGGCCTGGTTGCCATAACCGAGACTGTGCTCTGCACCCTGCAGTTATCATTCATCTTTCTTTTTGAAAGTTTTTTTTTTTTTTTTCAAAACACAATTACACTACAAATGGTACGAGGCAAAGCTCATCGGGAACAAAAGTGTCAGTGTGAAGCCGTAGGAGCAGGCAGGCAACGGAGCTCCTGCCCTGCCGACTTCACAAGCGGGCATGGAGAGGTGGTCCAGGGCCCGGCCGCATTATCGTCTCATACGACGATTTTGCGTTCACGTAAGCTTTCCTGCGCGCGGCAAACCTAGCCTAACCTACCCTTACCTAACCTAACCTCCTTACCTAACCTAACCTAACTGCCCTCAGGGGCATATTGTGGCGGGCCCTTTCCCTGTCACAATATGTTTGGGCATCACGCACCCAAGGGTACCGTGTGCCTTCTCCGCATGGGATGTAGCATCTGGCCGCAGTTCCTGCTGAGAAGGTTAGTTTTGTAGAGTTAGGTTGGTTCTCTTTATTTCCTTTCTGTCCCGCGAGTTGGGCCGCCGATCGAGGTGACCGACTTTTTCTGCGGGGCTCTTACCTCGCCCTCGCCACAGAACGGACCGTCTGCACGGGCGCTTCTTTTTGCTGTCTTCTTCTCTTTTCGTTCTTCATCTCTTGCCACCTGAGCACAACGTTGTGGTTCCTGCTGTAAGTCGAGTAAATCATCTTAGATCGCTATTGATTGTCTAAGTTTCAGAAATAGCGGGACAATACCAATATACATGTAATAATAATAATAAACCAACCTAACTTAACCTAACCTATTTAACATTACCTAACGTTACCAAACGTTATCTAACGTTACCTAATGTTACAAACACGCCCACAAATCGTCGTGAGAGACGATAGCGCAGCCCGGCCTTATATAGAGGGCAGGTGGCGGCGACGCTCCCGCCAGATGGCAGTGGACAGCCAGGTGGCTGTGCGACCGCCAGCTCCCGGCGGCGGCGTCGAGTAGTTGTTCCAGCTAGCGACGTTGCGATGGCCACCAAGCGACCGCCAACCTAAAAAATTAGACGAATTAGTCCTGGGACTGCAATTTTGATACTCCTAATACATTGAAGTTTAATTGCTATTTTTTACGCTTGTAAAGATATGGTTAGATTAGTAAGACAACTACAGATCTGGGCCTAAGCCCTACATGGTGTCAAGTGAAGTGAAAGGTGGGAAAATTTGAACCTCCTCAGCGCTGAGATGGCGGTAAACATTGGAAGCTCTTACTCTCTCGACCTTTTCTTCAAGTTAATATTATCTCACATGTTACGTTTACGTGTTGCTAGTTGCCTCTGCATGAAAGTGATAGTAAACGCGTGTTTTGGGTTGCTGTTCTTATGTCCTGAGTGCCGCTGGCTGCACCATAATTTGATGCCAGATGCTGTTTTCGTAAAAAGCATAATTATTGTCGGTCTAGCTCACCTGTTCATCTTTTAAGACTCACCTTAGAACAGCAGAACTGTGCGGATCGCTCGGTGCCGTTAGCGAGGAACATCGTGATAACAGTACAGCTATTACTTGTTTATGTACTGCTGGTACACTGGCAACTAAGCTCCTCCGTAGCGAGTAAAGAAATCTAAGAACCGCCTTAGTTTGGCCCACTGAAAGCCTTACCGCTGCCCCCAGCGCGTAGTATTTACGGTTCTCTCTCATTTCTTTCGGCTCCCAGAGACAGCAGCTGTCACCTGGCTAAATGTGCATAGGATGTAACCCTAGTGATGTTAGGCCCAAAGCAACGCCAGTATGTAGTTGCTACCTAGTCGCTATTGTTTTCTTTTCTGTTGCTGTCGAAGAAAACTCGAATATTTTTAGTGCTTTATTGTTTTCCACTCGTGAAGCCGTTGCATTTTTGTAGCTGACACATTTACGTCTCACCTCTAATTTGTAAGACACAAACAATCGTTTTATGCATGCGGGACTCCTGAAAATGCTTCGCCGTGAATGAGCTAATACGGTAGTTGTGCACTTGGTGGTAGTGATTATCCAGTGCCCGCCTATTGAAGACTTCCAATGAATGCCTATAATTTTCCAGTAGGGATTTTATGGGAAAATAGTTGCTGTCAATCGGGATATAATTCTGGATGCCTAAAGTTGAGTGATTCATTACGGGCTTAAGAGTAGGTGAGGGTACCACCTCGGATGCTAGTTGGTGCCTATATCTCTGAAGCAAATGTTGATGTAAGGCGCTCTTATAACTGTGGCACTGGCGCAGCCCCACGCTACTGTTGCCCTGACTCTCTCTTTGTTCCGTTTTGCAGGCAGTGGCTGCCCCGCAGCAAGTTGGAGCCGCTGGGTGAGCGGCCTGACCTCGACAAAGCCAAGCTGGTGGAGTCCCGCAAACCCGCTGACCGCAAGGCGGTGAAGCGAGCGTACGAACAGGCGATCCTGCACCGCTGCCGCGTCACTGGGGACCAGGACACCCTCACTGGCGAGAGTGAGGAGGAGGAGGTGCCGCCACCAGCTGATGTTTGAGTGCCGGCCGCCTGCAAGTGTTTGTTTGTGCCGCCAATGACCTCTCATGTTCCGCTAGCCAAAGTAGCGCACCTCTCAAGTACTAGCGGGTGTACAAAAGTGTCTGCATTCCTGTATAGAATATGACCTATCAGTTTAAGCCGGTAGTTATACTTATATTTGCTAAAATCGCTCGTAGTGTTGTTGTTATTGCTGGAAAAGTGTTGAGTTGTTAAAAAAAATCTTATTTCATTACTTAAAATTGTAAATAAGGTGCACATGACTCCCGTTGACGGGTCGCTGTCCCTTGCGTTTTATTCATGTATTTTTCTTTATTGCAACTTAAGCGATTTTTTCATCAGTTCCACGGCTACTGTAACTTAAGACTTGAGATGGCGGTTTGTTTTCAGTGTTCATTATTGTTTAAGCTTGTAAATATTTCCGTACTCCGCCCGAAGTCTGTTCTGCATGGCTCACTGGGCAGCGGAAGCCTATGCATTCCAACCGTGTGTTGGTGTATTACGCATGACTGAACTAACATGAAGTTGTTGTGTCACATGACGATCTCCTCACGTGACAGCCAAATAGCTGACGTCACAACCAATAAGCAGAGTCAGCCCTCTTGTGGTATGGAGCATAAAGACTGCTGATTGGCTGTGACGTCATATTTGGTTGTCACGTGGTGAAATAGCAATATCGGTATGTTAGTTCTGCCTTCGGAGTGACTAAGGTGCAGCGACTTTTATTACCGTCTGGGTATTTGCTGAGTGGACATGTCATTCGTCTTGCAGTCATTAAATGAATAATTTTTTTTTATTTGAGGCTGTATAGACGTGTATGTAAGTAAAATAGTATATTTTTCAAGTTCAATACGTGTAAGGGTCGTTAAAAATACACTTGTATTCATAATGTTTAAAAATTTGACACCACGTTCAGGCCACTTCTAAAAACGTATAGATTAAAGCAACGTTTCGATGTAACGTACATCATCCTCAGGCATATNTTAGAAGTGGCCTGAACGTGGTGTCAAATTTTTAAACATTATGAATACAAGTGTATTTTTAACGACCCTTACACGTATTGAACTTGAAAAATTTAGAGCGGTTGAGAAATTAGTGATAAAATAGTATATGTAACTGAAATCAGTGAACAACGATTTAGTTATCTCAAGAATGTATTGTCTTCTACCGTAGAGGTCCCTGTGAGAGGCCCTCATGCCTGCTGAAAGCTTCCCAACACCTGGTGCAAATAAAATAAGTTTCGTAGTCTGCACAAATTGAATACTTTCAGCGGCCGTAATTCTTTTGTTGCGGCCAACCGTGACAAAGTACGATATATATATATATATAAATTATATATGTTAATTTCTCGTTTTGTTTTCTATAACCGCTGTCACAGAATTATCCAAGTATATCGGTTATTGTGAGAAGCTCTGTCTGTGTGAGCTGGAACTTGTCTGAAGATTTTATCATATAGACAAAAGTTGCAGTACCTAGTGAGTTTTGCTTTGTATTGTATTCTATGTGTTGCCTTCATGAGCAATACACTCTGCAGGGGAGCAGATATTGATGGTTACCGTGACAGCTAAGTACAACGATAGCCTTATTAGGTCTTCGCAATGCTCAACTTCATGGGCTGCCTTCTCGATACTAGACTTCTTCAGAATTCTTAAAACTCCGCTTTTTCTGAATTTACAAAACGCTCTTACTGATGAACACAAAAACAACTAGAGCACTCTGAGAGCGCATACCTCCGCCAAACAAGGCAACGGTACCTAACGAAAAATTCGAATTGGTTCTGAAACAATGATTTTCTTTGTATCAATACCAAAATCTAATCATTTGTGCCGTTTGACAATATTAACAATTTGTGCAATTTGCTTCAAAATCCGTTCATAACTTTTTGAGTTATGCTGCTAACAAACACTATGACAAACATTAGTCAAACACACAAACGGACCAATCGATTATCACCAAAATTTAATCATTTATGTGACATTATGTCTATTAAGATTACTAACAATTCCTGTATTTTTTATAAAGATCCATCAATAACTTTTTGAATTATTGTGCTAACAAGCGAAAACTGAAACGCAGCGACAAACAAACGGACGGATCATCACAAAAATTTGGTCATTTGCTCTTTGTATAAAATTAGATTAGAGAGGCGGCAGTAGATGAATGAACAGGCCCATTCCCAAAGAGACACCTGGACTTACGCCCCGGCCCTCTATGAGCTATTGCCATTATGTCAGTAGGATACAAGTGACTGAGAAGAAAAAAAGGGGGAAGATCTCAGTCAAAGAGACGATCATGCATGCACGCAAGCACGATCAATAATATACATGCGTGCAGAGGTCTCAGGATGCCCGGGGCCAACTCCTTGGTTTGATGCCCCCCTCCCCCCAAGAAATGATTGAATAGAAAGAATTGATGACTGAAGTTTTTATCGCAGACACATACTTCGGATACTTAGACATACAAAACAAAATACTCTCTTTTATATATTCAACATGTTACAACATGCTTCTATGCTCGCGAATTATCAGTAAATTTTTTACAAATATTGTGAATAACAAGGAAATGTTTTGACAAAGTCTAGGTGGTGTTGTCACGTCACCTGACCTTTCGGAACAGTCCCTGAAACGATTGTATTCTACCTAGGGGGCCCGTGTAGGTTACCTCAGTCATTAGCTAGGCCTTCGGGACGTCTCTCTTTCGGGCCCACTTTGCTTCCTTCCCGATTTCATACTCCTACTTGCTCATGCTTTATTTTGTTCTTCCTCTTCTTTCCCGACTTTCTGTTCCCATGCGCGTTGATCCTGTGAGAGAACAGCTTCGTGCATGGGTTCCCCGTTTCTCTTGGTTTACTATATGTCCCTTGCTACTTCCTCAGTGATATCGTTCTGCTTGGAAACGAAGGCTCAAACTTCCTGACTATAACATAACACAAACGATTGTATTCTGTGGGGCGGTGGTAGCTCTTGACTAATGGAAAAACCAAATGCAAGTTATCTGCTCACTGAACGTAACTGTTGATAGCTATTTTATCTCAGTGGCATTCTTTTACAGTAGGAGTCGAATAGACGTGTACTTATTTCACAACATGCCTGTCAATACCAGTTTGCAGTTCGTGCAATGACGACGTCCAAAATGTGATAAAATGGTAAATTTGTATTTTTGTATTTGAAAGACAATAGTTACCGTACTATATAACATTCATCAGAATTATTTTATTAAACGTTTTCGAGTTTAGTCAAAAAACTGGCAGTCATATATCACCTCGAACTTACGGTTCCAGACAGCCTGCTACTGCTTATAATGGGTTCGTTTCGATATATGACCATGTCAGATAGACTGCAGCTCCTATAACGCTGTTGCATCGATACAAGGCTTACATCTAGTGCTTTGTTTCAGTGCTTATTTCAACATTGCACGCGGTCCTCTCAATGTATTGAATTTTGAATCCCATCAGGGGGCATAGGATGGGCCATAAGCCATAGGGTTAGGTTCTTTCTGATTTGATACTCCTTCTGACATACTATCCTCTGTTCTTCCTCTTCTTTCCCAACTTACTGTTCCCATGCGCGTTGATCCTGTGTGGGAACACCTTCTTGACTATCGATATAATATATGTCCCTTCTTTTTCCTTTCTTAGAAAAGCTTAGTACTTATTTGGGGAGGCTTAAACTATCTTATACTACACTACTACTACTACTACTGATTTTGAATATATTTGTAAAGAAATGTATAAATTCAAGGATAAAATAATTCTTTTGTACAAAGCGCTAGTGCGCTCGCATTTAGAACTTGCTGCGCGATTCTGGTCGCCACATAAGTGCAAATATAATGACAAAATGGAAGGAATCCAACGCAAAGCAACGAAATTGATACCTCAGCTGCGAAGCAAGCAGTGCGAATATCGCCTACAGGAAGTGGAACTCATCTCTCTTGAGCGACGGCGACTGAAGAGCAACTAATAGAAACATTAAAGTATTTGAATGGCTTCAACTACGTTCCTACAACTTACTCTGTGGGAGACACCTAAATGATCGCTTGCGAAACAATTCACGACCAGAAACTCAAGCATAAAGAACGAAGAACTACTCTCAGCTAACAGTTTTCCCGTACTTCTTAGTGTACATTTGGAATAGACTACCCTCCGAGGTTGTCGGCACAGAGTCGGTCAGTGCATTTAAAAATCGTCTCGACAAACATTGGGAGCAACATCCTTCACAGTTACGAACTCCTCCTCCTCCAGGGGTACCAAACTGTTAACGGCCAAAATTTCAAAGCCACCGCAATTCATATTGCATGCCACAACTAACTTAACGTCTCCGAGATCCCTGGATTTGCAGCCAGCAATCAACTGAGCTTGCACGATCAACTCCTTGCCTGAGTTTTATTTTCTTCTTGTTCTCCTTTTCTCCCTCACAAATCTCCAGGATTCTGAGTTAATGGTGATAGCTCATAGAGGGTCGAAGCGTTAGTCCCGGCTGCTCTCTGGGAATAGGCCTGGGCCTGTTAGTCTGTACTGCCAGCGATCTATTCTATTCTAAATTAATCTAACGTATCACTGATGTCTCAAGCTGACGAATGCATTTGTTATGTGAGTCACCATAAACATTTTTCTCTCGGTGATGTCGCCGCTTTGTAAAACAGAAAATATTTTATTGCAGTGTCACCGATCAGATGTTCTATACTGTTTTGCCTGGTGTGAGCCTTCAAGTATAGTATGCTCTATGCACATTTTAACCGTCTGCAAATCAGCTGAAGTTTGCAAACGAGATATCAACGATACTTAGGTGCTCTACATACACAATTCTATGATCATAAATACAGATTGGCTCGAAATTCTCTCCGAGGCGTCAGTATGCCATCTCGGAATTCTACAATTGTAGCAATACCGATTGTTGCCGTACGGAAACCTCCCAAAAGTTACTTATCACCGTGACATTTTCTTCTCTTTCCCGGTTCGTTGAGTCACGCTTTTTCTACTATTTTATTCAGTTTTCCTCGACCGAGTCGTGTCCCTCTGTATTGCCATTTTTTTTTTTTTGTATCTTGTTTGATGTCCCTCTTCCTCTGCTATTTTATTTCGTTTTGCTCGCCTGTTTGGTACCACTTTTCTTCTGCTATTTTATGTCGTTTTCGTGGACCGTTTCATGCCCCTCTTCCTCTGCTATTTTATGTAGTCTTCCTCGCCCGTTTGATACCGTTCTTCCACTGCTATTTTATTTGAATTCCTTGCCCGCTTGCTGCCTTTCGTCCTTGAAGTTTGCTTTTGTTTTCCTAGCCCGTTTGATGCTCTCTTTTCCACAATTTTTCCCCTCTTCCTCGCCCGTGGGATGCCCGGGGGCACTATCGTCTCTCACGACGATTTCGCGTTCACGTAAGCTTTCCTGCGCGCGCCACCACTAAAATAAACACTACCTAGACAAACCTAACCTAACCTACCCTTACCTAACCTAACCTCCTTACCTAACCTAACCTAACCTTACCTAATCTAACCCAACCTAACCCAATCTAACCTTTCTAACCTTACCTAACGTTATCTAACGTTACCTAACGTTACCCAACATTACCTAACCTAACCCAACTTAATCAGCGATACAGCGAGTAGCGCCGCGCACCAACATGAACGCCGCTCACGCGCACACGATCTGCGTACACAAACACGCACACAAATCGTTGTGAGACGATAGCGCTGCCCGAGGCAACCGCCCCGTCGCCCCCCTTCCCCTCTGCATGCCACTGCTAACAACTCACGTAAATTTTATGAAATTCCATCTATAACTTTTTGAGTTATGGTACTAAGCAGAACTAGCCAAGCAAACATATGAACGGGTTTTCACCTGTTACTATTATCAAGCCTAACAATCCCTGTGAATTTCTTAAAGATCCGTCCATAACATTTTGAGTAATCTTGGTGACAGAACAAACGGACAAACAGATCGTCACAAAATCTGGTCACTCCTCAGGGGACTTAGGATAGGCCATAGGGTTAGGTTAGTTTGGGTTCCCCAATCCTATGTTATGGGGTGCAACGCCCCCCGGGGTACCCTGTAGGTTACCTTAACCATCAGCTAGGCTTTTGGGAAGTTTGTCGTTCGTGTCCACTTTGTTTGCTTCCGATTTCGTACTCTTACTGATCATACTCTTCTTCCTCTTCTTTTCCGACAGGCTGTGCCCATGAGAGATGATCATGTGCGGACACCTTCGTGCATGGGTTCCACGTTTATCTTAGCATATTCTATGTCCCTTCCTATTCCTCTCTTATAACAGCTTAGTACTAATTGAGGGAAGCTTAAACTACCTTCTGTACCACATATTTACTAAATTTGGTCATTTGCTCCTGTTAACTTTCCTTACAGATCCTGCTTGCTTTATGAACGAACATTCGTTCATAACTTTTGAGTTATCTTAGTGACGAACACAACCAGAAAGCAAAGAGCGTACCGTGAGGACTCTTTAAGAAACTAGCATCAAAAAGTGACGTCATCAATGGCGTCACATCGATGAATCTATGGCTGAGCAGCCTATGAGTATTTTAACTAATTTTGCCACAAAAATCATCATAAACTGAATTTTATCTTGTAAGAGCATAAATAAATGAACAGGATATATACTAATTCAGAAATAAAAAATTATCTCTAAAAAATTGCAGTGAAGGCTTCTTGAAACTTTCACAACACTAGCGGCGAAGTTTGGGCCGGTATGGCGACCTGATTTAAGTTCTTTTTTGAACTGTAGCCTTATTTACACTTTATATTCAGTTCACAGTGCTCTTCGCAGAACATATTTGAACATATCACCGTAATTTTTCGATTTAATTCAATGTCCCGCTCGTGACTGACCGGCTACTTGAGCTGCACCCACACACAAAACGCGGTAAAATGTTGTCGCCAAGTACAGAAAGTTCGAGCAATGGCTGTTACTGTGGTTTCTCTCGCGTACAAAATTGGCTATAATGGTGCTTATATTTGTTGATAAAGAATAAATATAATCGGTGAAGAGCACTGTGAACTGAATATGAAGAGTAAATAAGGCTTCAATCAAGAAAAATAAGTTAAATCAGGTCGCCGAAAGGGAACAAATTCGGCGCTAGTGCTGTGAAAGTTTCCACCAGCATGCACTGCAATTTTCTATAGAAAATTGCTAAATTAATGTGTACTATCTTAATTTATTTATACGCTAGAGATGAATTTCGCAATTTATGACGATTTTTCTGGTTAAATTAGTTGAAATACTCCTAGGATGCTCAGCCATAGATTCGTCGATGATGACGTCACTTTTTGGTGCCAATTTCTCGTGAGTCCTCCCGTTACGCACTTTGCTTCCTGGTTGACACCATTCACTGATGAGGTTGGTGCAGCGGGGAGTTATTACGATGATCACAGATTTAAAGTTTTATTTTCTATGAGATAATAGAATTTATATGAGCCAAGTTACCGTAGAAAGAAGGCAAGCCGTGAATTTATATAACCAGTACCGTACTCTTAAAGGCTGGTACATTCGCTAGCCAAAAGCTGAGGAAATTCTCGCAAATGCGCAAAGTAGGATTCTGAGCAAAATCTTGCCTCCTATTCACACGTGAGAATGATTCGATGGTCAAGAGACGTCGATCTTCGTTCAAAACATAGACCTTGTTTTGACTACAGGCTCAACAGCGCGACAAAAATGAATCTGTCCAGCATAATAATATCACATGGTACATACAGCCATCGCAATCAGTATTAAGTCGATGTTTATGATAAAATACCTAAAAAAAATGATCGGTCGTCGCAACTTCGACAAGCGAGCTGAACAACCTATACGTTGGTAGCTGTTGCTGGGGTAGTTTGTTTCAATGTCTTGTGCATTTGACTGGCGAATCAGGCGCAAAAATGCTGCGTGCTCTTTCCTGAAATTTTGCACAAAAGTATGAGTGTGCTGGTTTTTAAACGTCGATTTGGTGCTCAAACCTCACATGCTCGTTCTGTTGGCTAGCGGGTGGCACCGCCATTAGCATGCATGGCATGACGGCTGCCTGTGGCTCTGACCGCAGAACTGCGCACCTTGCAATACATCGCGTGCAGGCCGGTGCAGAACTGTGCGCCATTTCCTAGAAGTGGCGTGCAGGCCGGTGCAGAACTGTGCGCCATTTCCTAGAAGTACTGAAGAGACGCATCTCTATACCCTGCATGCGAATGTTTATGCAAGTAACGCCTCATCCTGAAGTACGAATTTCCGGTTGAATTTGTCACATATGCTGCTCCGGATAAGGTTCCATGCATGTTATTTACATTCAACATTTACCTCTGCGTTGGCGAAAGCTGACGACAGGAAAGTTCTCATCAACGAGCAGAAATGCAGCTCAGCTCCGACAGCAGTATCGGAACGAGCAGAAATGCAGCTCAGCTCCGACAGCAGTCTCGGAACGAGCAGAAATGCAGCTCAGCTCCGACAGCAGTCTCGGAACTAGCAGAAATGCAGCTCAGCTCCTACTGCAGTCTCGGAACGAGCAGAAATGC
>LQNS02278127.1:6234199-6249747 GCA_001587735.2 Parhyale hawaiensis | reverse complement strand
GGCAGTGCGTGCTTTGCAACTGAGCATTACATACTTTGGATTAAACGGTGAGAGTTGCGACAGTCCCAGCCTGTTGATGGCGAGCTGCACTTTGTGCTCTTCTTCCAAAATGAAGAGCTTCTCTTCCTCGATGTAGTAGTCGGCGGCCTGCAGCAGGGCCCGCAGCGGCACCAGCCCCACGATCTCTGAGCCCGTCACCGGCAGGCGCAGCTCGGCGGCGTCTTTGCGTGCCTGTAGTGGGCAGTAGGAAAAATTTAATATTTTATTAGTAGAGTTTTTAAATGCGTCTCTCGTGGGAAACCCAAAAATAACCTATGCATGTCCCAGACATGCCTCATGGATTGCTCTTAATTTGTTGTTGTTGTTGTTGTTGTTGCCAGGAATTAAGAGTGCCACACTTACCTTACATGGATGCCTTAACCCACTCAACCACAGCAACCTAAAATTTTCTCACATGATAGATTAGATTTCAGCCAAAGCACCGTAATTATTTTTGTTGTGTATGTATAAACTACTACATTGCAACCGGAAGATAACGTGAACATTGATGACAATCGTGTCTTATTGTAAGATTTAATATACAAACCAATGTGGGACGTAGATGGGTAACCCATTGTTACCCATATGATAAACACCATGCATTGCCCATATTGGAATAACCAACATGGGTCAGATATGGGAAAACCCGGGGTACTGCTCACGTGGGATATAGCTGGGAAGCACATTTGTTACCCATGTGGGAATCATCATAGGTTACCCTCATTGAGGAAATCCACATTTTCCCACCATATGGTCTACTGTGGGAAGACCCACCATACTAGTGATGAAGGATACAGCTGGGAACTCCACTTTGAGTCAAAATGGAAATCACCATACTTTTCCCAAGATGGGAAACTCCCTATGGGCCCCATGTGGTTATAGCATAGTGATGTCCATTTGTAGGTATCCTCATAAGAGCTCACTTCATGCCCATTTGAGCCCACAAAGTTGCCCATCTTTCCCCCCGGTACCTGTGTCGGGTGGGGCCTGGGGTCGGGGTGTTGCATGATATGCGAAATTGATGGCGGCGGAGTTTTGAGAGCAATGTCTGTATAAACGTTAGTTTGAACTTCGGGAAAAACTGTTGCAGCAACACATCAAGTGTCGAAATTCGCATCTGGAGTAGCCGCTTCAGGTTACAGTCAAACTTACAAACGGCTCAAGCACTCTAACGATGACAGAACATCGGTTGACGATGATCCCCGTTCACGACCTCGTCAATCGCAATAACGCCTGAAAATGTCGCTGTTCTTGAGAATACGGTGAAGGCAAATCACAGGCTGACCATTCAAGACATGTGCAACTTCGTGGAGCTGTCACACGGGACATGTCAAAGAATTTAGTTCGATAAAGGACAAACGGATCGCCATACACTGCGTTCGTCGTCCAGGGGTTTTGGAAGAAAATTACGACAGAAAATCACAGCGCATGCTCCTCATGCGCGGTGTTCCCCCAACCTGACATCGTGTGACTTTTTCTTATTACCCAAAATGAAAATGGATGAAAAAAGCCGAAGATTAGCCACAGATGAGAAGATTGAAGCAGAATTGCGAGTGGTGCTAAACAATCTAACAAAAAATAAATTCCTGTGAACTTTCAATGCACGGAAAAACTGCTGCATGGAAGCGGGGCATACTCTCCCAAGACTACTTTGATGGCGTATAAAGTCCAGGTATGGTATAACTTTACTTATTAAGTAGAGAGCCCGCGACCCGAAGGGTCACTGGAAACCTATCGTAAGTATTCCATTTTTTTCTCCTCGATTCGTGGACTTATATGTAGTAGTTTGCGTCAGATTTTTTTTAAGTACCAAAATACAGAGAAACGGATTTTTTTAAATAAAAGTACTGCACAGCCGTTCCTAGGCTGCAGTGGTCACAGAGCAATATTAATGATGAATTGAAATAACAAATTCATTGATTATTATTCTGAAATCTCCGAGTTCCTCGCAGCATTTTACCTAGGTATAATAGCGATGATTGTGTGCGCGGTGACTAACAAGCAAACAAACAAGCAAGTAAACAAGGTTATCAGCAGGAAGCAAAGAATGCAAGAGGACTCAATAAGACTAAAGTAAAACTTAGCCGTGACCGCATGTAACAAATTTACATCACATCGACGAGTCGAAGTATTTGAGTGTGGGACCTCAGGCCTTCGTAGGTTGTTTTCTTAAACATATCACCGTATTTTTTCGATTAATTTCATTCAATCTCCCGCTCATGACAGGCCAGCTACTTGAGCTGCAAAATACTGTAAAATGTTGCACAGTAAGTACAGAAACTTCGAGCATTAGGATAACTGTTACTGTTGTTTCTGTCGCGTACAAAATTAGCTATAATGCTGCTTGTATTAGTTGGTAAGGAATAAATAAGTTCTGTGAAGAGCTCTGTGAATTGAATATGAAGTGTAAATAAGGCAGCATATAGGCTTCAGTTAAAAAAAAAAGAAGTTAAATCAGGTCGGAAAACGGGACCAAATTTCGGCGCTCGGCTGTGAAAATTTCCACCAGCAGGCACTGCAATTTTCTATAGATAATTGTTCATCGCTCAATTAGTATATTTTCTCTTAATTTATTTCTACACTAAAGAGATAAAATTCACAATCTAAGACGATTTTTCTGGCGAAATTACTTACAATACTCTTAGGCTGCTCGACCATAGATTCGTCGATGTGACGCCATTGATGACGTCACTTTTTGATCTAATTTCTCGTGAGTCCTCCCGTTGCCCTTTTCACTTTCTGGTCTTAGAAACTTTTTCAGGCAGCACCTCGTAGTTATACAGTTTGTGCAACAAGTGCGGCGACGCACCCGAGGAAATGTCCAATGTCCATTACTTAGTTCCGTTTGCTTCCTATAGAGTAACTATTAACTATCTATATACCGGCAGACTCATGAACTACAGCTAGGTGAGCATATCATGACATAATACTGTAAGTTCAAAACATTTATCGGAAGATGCACGTATGGTGTGTGCAGACCATCAGTCCTCAATCGAGAACAAAATGTTAAAATAAATCTATAATCACCTGTGCCACGTTTTTTCTGCACATGTTGCCAATAAATGAAGGACGGCAAACCCCAACGAACTTCTATGCATGTAATTTTCACCAATTCGAGTACTTTTTGTACTCAAGAATCTTACCTTCACTCTCTGACGGCATAAAGGCATCAGCTGTCGGATCTAATTAACCCGAGCAGCTGGAGTATATGAGATTTCTACCACCGAATTGGCAGGAGCTTAAGTTTAGCGAACTGACCCAACTGTGCTATCGTTGGAATCAGCGCGACGAGCTGAAAAACATTGTACACAGATATAGCGGCTAACTGAGAGGAGTAAAATAATATAAACAAACTTTTAAAAATGCAGCACCGCTGCAAATCACTGGCTGAAATTTCAGCCAGGTTGAAGTTGGGCTGAAACTGCAGCCACCACATCTTTATCAACAGCATTTGTGTTACTTGCATATATTGTACTTCCATATATTGTGCCAATGAATAGCCTATGAATGTGAGACTTCGGCCATATGAAGCCTTTAGGTAAAGTTAATTTTAAGAAAAATGAAATTACTACTTTTTTTACATACAATCACATGTAACTTTTTTCTAGCAGACCTAGAGAAAAACTAAAAGTATCATTGAATTCTGCGTAAAATTCTGCATAAGGTAGGTTTTAGTTATTCTATGGAGTTCATAACAAAAATGAAATGGCCAATGATAAAAAGAAACATAAATGGATTTACTACTTTTTACGTAAAACGCTTGTAACTTTTTTTAGGTGACCTAGAGGAAAATTAAAGGTACTATTGAATTCTGCTTAAACTTCTACATAAAATAAAAGCTTCAATTATTCTATTGAGCAAACAAGAAAAAATGGCCAACGGTAAAAAAATATATAAATAGATTTACCACTTTTTTTGCGTAAAAATGCATGTAATTTTTTTTTTCTATGTAATCTAGAGAAAAACCGAAGGTACCATTGAATTCTGCATAAAATAAACATTTCAATTATTCTATGGAATTGATAAGAAAAAATAGCCCAAGGTAAAAAAATATAAATGGAATTCCTACTATTTTACATAAAATGCATGTAACTTTTTTCTAGGTGACCTAGAGAAAAACCACAGGTACCATTGAATTCTGAGTAAAATGCTGCTTAAAAAACACTTTCAGTTATTCTATAGAGTTGATGACAAAGAATGGCCAATGGTAATCAAAAATTCCTATTCGAAAAATCTACGGAATTTAAATGCCAGTTTCTCTACCACCGAAAGTGCTATCAAAAATTTGATTGCAGTATGTTGAAACTCAGCATTTCTATAACAAACCCTGAAAAAATTATTAGTGTACATTCAATAACAAAGTCACACTGAACGTTTGAACATCACAAGGAATTTCAATGATTCTGGCAAACTCACTCTTATTGCGGGGGTTCAACAACGTTACAAACTATAGATTTTGCACCCAAATTTATATCTCGATCAATTTGAGATACGCGATATCTGCCGAGAGATCTGCAAGAGATTTTACAGTATTATTATATCAATTATATCCCAACAGTAAGGTTTGCTTTTAAATCATGTTGAATTCGACCTCCACGTTCATTCTAACCATGTGAGAGTCACCCATCTGTCACTTAACATGGCAGCCTGAGCCAAATAGAGAAGCAGGCGTGTGGAAAGAGAGAGCGTCGCGTCAGAGAAGTTGCACCATGTAAGCGGGGTAAGTGAACTACCTTTACGGCTAACATTTCAACGATTGTTCTTGTGTATAGACAATTGGACTTACGAGAACGCAACAAAACTTTTGCCTATTTTGTACTGCCAACAAAGCACAAAAGACTGTGGAATGAACTTCATGGCGTTTCTGCCAATGGTCGGTGAAAAATAATATGACCTTTAATGAAACAAAATTCGAACTGCTAAGATACGGAAAAAATGAAACACACTTTTTGAATCCACGCAATATACCACCAGCGATGGGCATGAAATTGAGAGAAAGACAGTTTTAAGAGACCTCGGAGTGAGAATGCAAGACGATGATACGTTAGAAGAACATATTGCTAAAGTTATCACTGTGGGAAAAAAATGGAATGGATGGGTTTTACCGTTTTACTAACTTTCTCGTCACGCGAAGTAGATGTAATGCTCACACTATGGAAACAATTAATTCTTCCGAGAATATTATACTGTTCCCCACTTTGGATACCGAGTACAAGAAAAAAGCTAGAACAACTTGAAGCTATCCAACGCTCGTTCACGGCCAGAATTCGAAGTATGCAGGAGTACGATTACCACAAACGACTTAGCTGTCTCCACTTAATTGTATTCAATATAACGTAGATTCGAGCGATTCACAATCATATATGTTTGGAAAATTCTGGAACGTATCACTGTGAATGTGAATGAGTGATTGTCGTCCGACTCTCAGAAAGAACTGGAAGGGCTTGTGATATACGCATCCCAAGCAGAGCCACAAAACATTCCAATAGCTTCACCGCACGGGGAGCAAGATTGTTTAACCAAATACCGCGGCATATTCGAAACGCCACGTATATAAAAATTGTAGAGTTCAAAAATTTGCTGGATTCTTATTTGAGAAGAATACCAGATAGACCGGTGGCCAGCGGTTACGTGCACTGTGGAGATAATTCGCTGCAGGCTCTCTCTCTGGTTGCTAACTGCGGCACCACAGAAGGCACCCAGCACAGTGACTCCACACACGTGGAGTGACGTGAACAACGTCATCTGGACTTCTTCTCAAGGTCCTCAAGGTACAAGGTACTCGACAGTATTTAGAATGTGTTTTCTGAGTTCATCGTCTGCAGCTCTGCTGTCTCCTCCCAATCACAAATGTGTTTCCACTAAACCATTAGCTATAAAGTCAGCTGACTGTGAGCAGGCGTCACAAAAGATATATTAGATATCTTTTTGTATATGAAATAATATCCGTACGTACTCAGCAAGTTGTGCCTTTTTCTGTTGTTTACAGGGAAACAACGAAACGGACGCGTGACGGGCTGTGACGACGGCGAAAGAATAAAGTGCGAGCCCGACTTTACTTAGCTAAAGGAGCGTCAACAATGAAGCTTTGAACATCTGCACTGATGGGACGTTGTGTACGCGGGTCGACAGTGTGGACGCCGTAGCGCGATTTTCGCTTCGTTATGTGAAACACCACCGAGTTTTGCACGCACTTGCGGTCGTGTGGATGGAGCATTGGAGCTCAAAAAGCTTCGCACGTACTTTCCGATGTTTAAAGAAAGCGATGAGACAGCAGGACTCTCTGAACTGTATTCGGGGAACAAAAGATCATGTACACGGCATTATTCGCAGCCGAAATCGAGCAGAAATGTCTAGCAAGCTAGGAAATTGTAGTAATCTGCAACACGAAACAGTGTGGACGCAGGTCTGCACTAGTGTGGAAGGGACTTAACGATGCACTCACACGTGCAGGCGCATCGTTTCATGTTTTATGGTAGTGCGTGTCTGTTTCAAGGTGAACAAGGGTACGTCCTAATTAGTGAAGCTGAAGCATTCCTAATAATTTTTATTCTCATAAGGATGCTAGTATTATACCGACTAGCGAACCAAGGAGGGACCCAACGATTTAAAGAAGCGCGTCTCAGCCTTTCTACGTCCTGCCCGCAGTCCTCGGCAGCGATGCGCCTGACCCGTTATCATGTACAGCATATCCTGACCAGCAGCACCTCTCGAAGTCCTAAGAAGGAAACAGAGGCCTGTACTCACCTCTTCATATGCGATGTGAATGGGCGTTACGTCGAAATCAGTCAAATTAACACTGATTTGGGCAAGATTTTTCTCCTGCAGGTACCATCCAATAGCCTGGCAGTTCTGCAGACGCCCGGGCTGATCCTTTCCGCGTCCTTGACTCCTCAGGTTCAGCGCTATTCTGAATAAAGAAATATGTATAATTACGTAAGACTTTACGTCCGATTTTTGGATATTTGAGGAACCCTTAAAGCAACTCTCGGTGCTTTTATTCCAACACCGACTTTATGCTGAAGTAACAAATTACAAGGTTGGGGTCACGGGCGACTGAAGCTGCTTACCCAGTGAAGAGCTGGGCGCGGCCCTATGTCAGCATTTCTCATTTTTCAACTGTTCGAGCCTCGGAAACTTTTTTTTTTTTAAACATGGCGGCCAGGAGCCTGAAACTGTCTTCAAGCCGGTGATTTTTTTGCCACGAGTTGTGTCCCCTTCAGCTGAAAGACCTTACATATAATTGCTAAGGAGAAACAAAGAGAAGAACGTGCAACCCTCGTTCACCTCGGCTGAAATAAATTCATCAGTATTGTAGTGACTGGCAAGGCCGTAGGGCCGCTCACAATTACATGGGTCAGGGTAGCGCTGTAAAGAAATGTGCTGCAGGGCGGAGGGAAGCTAGAAAGATGAAATTGCTGAAGAGCTGTGCCCATGCAGCTTTGGTAGGTTCATCAAACAGCAGCGTATGGTGTTCATAGTAATGACTTTTCTGCAAAGTTACGAGGATTACTCTATATAAGTATCGCTATGAGTATGAGCACCTAACACTAATTGAAGCAGTTCTAAAATTCGGCTTCCCAAATGTTCCATTTCGCTGTAATTTATCAGTATGTTCTCTTGTAAATATTGTGGACGTATGCCATACTGCAGCTGAATTACTCATATTTTTGAGCACTTATATTAAAAAAAAATGCAGCATTCATATGCTTGTCATTTGGTGGGCAAAATATGAAGGAAATCCCTATAGAAGAAATTTCTCATGCTGACCTGACTGGTAAGTGGGATGAAAACTCGTGGTAACGGCACTCCTGTACTCTACCGAGACAGTCTCGGTGGCCTCGACTCTACCCATCGCTCTATAAACACCGCAATTTGTTACTGATTTCACGTACATATATGTACTTATTCTCTTCATCATTGCTTCAACATATTGTAAAAGTATGAACGTCAGCCTTTTCAGCAGTAGTACACTCAATATATCGCATGTTCTACAGAAGAATTACGCCACACACATGTGAAACATTTGCAAACGGCAAGTACCCCTTTCAACCGAACACAGCGCACATTCTATACAGTACAAAGTAACTTGAGAGCAATACGCTGAGATGTTGTAAGCTCAGTAAACCGGTAGAGTAATAATCGTGAGTCTCTGGTGCTTACCTGTGCGCCTGCTCTTTAGTAGAGATCAAATTGATGTTGTAGGCGATAAGGAACTTGCGTACGCCTGTCACTGTGCCGCCCCAGTGGGAGACGAAACTGGCAGGTCCGAAATCTGGCTGCCACGCAGTTTCTTTGAGCTGCTCAAATTCAATGCTCTCTCAGTCAGGGAAGAATCTATTGTGACTCAAATACGACTAAAAGTAAGTGCTACGGCCGGAGAGGATGTAGCCTTTAACGATGCTATGACCGTAAAATAAATTTAGTTTCAACAGGAATAAATTAGATACATGTCTGTAATTTCTCCGTCTTGCAAGAGAGCCTAAAGTGTCCTTCGTTTCTCTGGAATAGCCTGCAGTTCCTCACATGGTGTATAGAAAGAAAATACTTTGTTCTGTTTTACGACGGTTACGACGGAGATTTTCACACTGTGATATCGCTGGAAGTGGCTGTTGATAGGCTTATGAACGGGAAATTTCCGCCGACTCCGTCTAATCTCAGGCTCAGAAGTTCTGTATTAGCGTGTTTTTGCCGTATTGCTAGAGCTACGTATGCTCTTGACTGTTACAGAATAATGTTCCTAACACCAATGATACTGATATTAATGACGCATTATTTGGGCACCTCTCAAATACATACATATTAACTAAATATTAAAAGCAGTATCTTAATAATGAAAACTTGTTGCTAAAGCCTGTTTATTAACACGTAGACGAACTTTTTTATTAAACAAGAATGAAGAAGCAGGATTTGCAGAAAAACATTCGCTCTCAACACACAATTACCCATTTGGCAATTAGCACAAATCGAACATAAGGCGTCGTTTTGTGGCCGTCGTTCGGATGACTCCGCCTGATCCGTCGTCCGTTTTTGTGACCACTGTTTGACATGATTCTGACAGCGATCAACCGTGATCAGTGGGAAAAATTAATCGCACAATACTTTCTCCCGAGGGCTATCCATGCGTGATCAACGAGTAATTCCAGCCACGGGACTTGAAAAAATTCAGAATTTAAATGCCAGTTCGTTATATCTTCTTACATTTAAGGTTAAATTGAGTAATGTCATTGTGACTACTAGTAATATTGACTTCCTGGGCCCACATTTATCAACATTACAACTTTGTAGGATGTGCTAACTTGTAACTTCCAATACATTTGCAATATCACAGAAATTGAATTGACGAAAGTGAAGGTTGTATTTGTATGAGCCTTGTATGGAGCAACGTCATACGCATGACTCTCAGATGCCCCCGGCGGCACTCGTTATGTGCATCTGGGTTCGTATGCACCAACTACGATCCACCGTTTTCAAGGTACCGCTGTGGGCACCTCCTACTCCAGCGGGCGGAATATTAGCTTGTCTATATTTGAAGGTAATTGCCCTTCTATTACTAGGGCTTCTCAAATAGAATGGACTTCTGGTAATGAAGGTTTCTTTTTTTTTGTTGTTGTTCTACATTTGAAATAGTATGAGGTAGAGAAAACAATTTCTTCTGCGTACTTTTGTTATTACCAACGGAGCTTCGGAAGGGCCGATACGGAGTAGAGTCTGTATTCTGAAATAAAATGATACCTATCTGTTTAATAATAATTTTTATCTTCTGGATATCTTTAACATAGCTGTTTTATAAATTAGCTTGTCTATATTCTTCTAAACTCAATGTAGTTATTGGAAAAAAGCAATTTCTTTAAAGACCTTCATTAGCGATTACCATCCTTACGGAATCGTCGCTACTGGCTGGCGGGAAGCTGTACAAACATTGCCGTTGAAATTATTGGTTAGTCATAAAACAAAAGTAATTGAATAGATGTTGCTGATACAGTTTAAACTACGTTCGCTGTTACACTGATTTTTGCAGACAGAAGCTTAAGAAATCACAAGCTAGTCAGGCATAAATGAAAGAACGTTTCGGATACATTTTGTCCATCATCAGCAAAGATTCTGAAATCGAGAAATTTAACGTCAATAAGTAAACTAAACAATTTCACCGTATATAAATTTGAAATTTAGCTTTAAAAACCTAATTTACTATGCACCTGTAACACAGAGCGGTGTTGCACATTGCATGTCATTCTATTCTGGTTTATTTTTGAAAATGAACAGAGATTCTATAATACGTAAATTGTGAGTACCTTTAGCAAAAGAGAGAATTTTGAAATCATTTGCTGTAACTGGACTATTGCACTTATAAGCATGTTCACGAATGGAGGAGTGAGAGGGTATACACAAGGGGCTACCGGCCCTGGAACTAACGCCTCTATACTTGGCGACCCTGGTACTTTGTGGTAGCGCCCACATAGCGCATTCCACCTTTGGAATGTATTGTTTCGTTAGTTAGTTTTATACTGGTGCAGTGTTTGAAATGCGTCAAATACTCTTACTTCACTTACAAATTGAATTCAAAATCAATCTAAAATCCTTATAAAACCATTCCCCCACCATCTTCCGTGTAAATATGATAGACATATATTTTTTGAAAACAAAGTGTCTGGTTTGTTTTTCAAAATCTTGTTCTTGTGCTTTTCAGTGATCAAGAGGATCATGATCACCGTTATTCTGATCACAAATGTGGCCACAGAAATAGGCCATGAAAGAAATACATGTATGGTTTATGCCAAATTAGGTATGAACGAATGATTTAGAAACAATACTGGTGATGCACAGTGCGCAAAGTTAGTTTGTTGGATACGAATGACCCTTTTTTGACTTGTAGGTAAAAAGAACGCTGATTTCTCGATGGGTTGAAGCGCTACCTCCTTGTTAGAAGTCTGAACGACGTGGCTTCGAAACCGGTCCAGGCCTAAGCTTTATCCAAAAAAATCACTAAACGGAATCAAAATTCCCATCTGTACACTCTGAAGTTATTTTGCTTCTGTTTGTTGACAGAACTACTTACTAAGTAGCTACTTTCCGTTGCGGTTAACAGGAAGTTTAAAATTGTTCGGCCAATGGGCTGCCGGGCAGTTCCTGGCAGTTCACGTATTTTTTTTTTCTTTCTTTTTAGTGGTAGCGCTAGTTAGTCTGCCCTCCTGACAGCAAAAAAAGCTTTCAAATTATGTAGAATGCGATGCCAAAATGAAGTGGTAGCGCTAGTTAGTCTGCCCTCCTGACAGCAAAAAAAGCTTTCAACTTATGTAGAATGCGATGCCAAAATGAAGTGGTAGCGCTAGTTAGTCTGCCCTCCTGACAGCAAAAAAAGCTTTCAATTATGTAGAATGCGATGCCAAAATGAAGTGGTAGCGCTAGTTAGTCTGCCCTCCTGACAGCTAAAAAAGCTTTCAAATTATGTAGAATCACTAGAATGCGATGCCAAAATGAAGTTGTGACATCGAATAAGTTTTATCGTTACTTAGGGTGATATTAAAGCTTATATTGCGGTGCAATAACTGATATGCATAATGTACAATATAATAAAAACCAATGTGTAATTACGTATTTATTTGTTTATCTGTCCACTCTCTGGCACGCTTTAAGAAAATAGAGAAGCGAACATTAGACCAGGTTGGAGAATGTGGTCATCCTGTCACGCTTCATTGAAAACTGGTAGTAGAAAATAGACCAGGTCGCAGATGATGGCAAGCGTATTTTATAATTGAAATGCACTTCTTGCTCAACCCACGTTGAATTCCAAACAATGAAGATATTTACAGTTTCTCTAGCCTCTGCCATGGGGTCTGATATTTATTATTTTCTCTATACATTGAAGCTATGTGCTCTCAATTCATGAAGCATGAATTGTGTAGATGATCAACGAAGCATTGGAGAAGGGATTTTTCAAAGTACACTAGCCGCCGCAGTTATATTTTTCCACATTGCTTCCTTCCTTGACGAAACAGTTTTCGATTGATCGCATATTTTCGATGTAGTAAGTTCTATCAATCCGTGTACAAGATACGTGGCAGGAAATTTCATCAAATTCGGTAATATTTTACTGCTTGCCAATAAGAACTGAATTTTTTATGACATCTAAGAGGAGGAAGAAGAAGTGTGCTGTTCAAATAAATTAAATCATAGAGCTCTCATATTTTATGATAATTTGAGTTGACTGTTGTTGCTTATCCTTCAGAAGTACTGTATATTAGTAACGAAAGTATGACCAATGAAAAAAGGTTGTCACAAAATCTTCGCTGTCATTTTTGACAGCGCGGGCACTCTATTATCTAAATAAATTGCAGCATGTGTCACCTTAGCTGCGAGCCCTTCGTACTCTCCAGCTCTGATCTGCGGCATGGTGATGCGGTGAGGCCCTTGTTCTGCAGCGTCGCCGTACAGGAACACCGGCACTTGCAGCTCCTCCGCAAGACGTCTGCCGAAGTCCTTGGCAAGTGCCACGCACTCCTGCACCGTCACCCCACTCACGGGGATGAAGGGGCACACGTCCAGCGCCCCCATGCGGGGGTGAGAGCCTGCACATAAACAAGTCGCTCAGTGGAATGATTCCATGCACCAGTCCAAGGAGGTTTGATAGAAAAAGGGAACAGAACAATGTTTCACCGGACCGGCCAGGGATTTTTTATTTTTTCTTCGATGGCTACTCCCTTCCCACCAATAACAGGCTCTCTGCATTTGAGGCAACAGACTTGTTAGGATGATTGGTGTCCTTTTCAAAAGTAACCATGCTGCATTTATCACTCTAAATTTTTGTACAAACAATGCAGTGCTGACTGAGCTCTTACTTCGCCATCATATTTTTGACAGTAGGATACTCTAGTTTAAGCATAAAACATCACCGTTTTATTCGTTTTGTTATTTCCGTTATATTTCTAAGCTCTCGTTTCCCTCGAGGAAAATAGCGTTGTAAAACCGGTGTCTCAATGCACATCAGCAGCCACTATACCGTAAGAGATATTGGTAGATGTCAACTCGACACGGACAAATTGAAACGTCGGTATCTCGTAGTAAGAGCATTGTCTGTTACGTCATTTTGAAAGCACCGTGAAACCTTCACCACAGCTACAACTCAAGGCCGGTTTGCTACGCCGCTCACATGTTCAGGAACGCAAACTTGGCGCAAGACGTTCTCCTCAGTCACATGAGGCACGGCTCGATCGCTCGAGCCACATGTGTCGCTCCATAGTGCATAAAGGTTTTGGATGAGAGTTTTCGCGGGGGTAAAACATTTGCTGTATAGAATCATAGAATTTTGACTGAATTGGAGTGGTGTGTAATTTAAATCTCCTTGTAAGTGCAGCTGAGGAATAGATACACAGTACGTTGAGACACACGTAGAACCAGGGCACAGGGTCTTTGCGCTGGATCAATGAATATGACTTATGATCATAGTAAATTGGGAAAAAAAGAAAGCAAGACCAACAACAAACATTACTGGTGAATGCTGGAATGAAGCAAATTAACAACAGACATCTCAAAAACCCAACTAAGGTGTAAGTAACCTATAATGTATAGCTGCACAAACCCTCAAACTGTTTTATGGCTTATTATAATTTTCATATGATCAATGATAAACTTAATAGAGTGCATGAAAATAACCTAAAATCATTGCCTCAATTGTAAATTATTGAAAAATTGTGCACTAAATAGCTAAAAATTAAACACAGGGAAATCAACGACAGGCTTATAAGTCACGAATGTGACGTTTATGTCTTTGTTCTATTAAACACAAACTACATTCTATGAGTGTTGCAGTCAAATACTTAAAAAGTCATTTATTGAACATAGCTATTACAACAATTAGTAACAAAATTTCGGCTCCGGAATCGATACACTTCTGAAGGTGGAGTTTCCAGGCCTGGAAGCTTTAGAGCTAATGCAACGTGAGCCATGATGTCTTCAACCGTGTCCCAGTGTTTCCCATCAACGCCTCCTTTAAGCGAGGAAACAAAGTCTAGGGAGCCAGGTCAGGACTTTAGGGAAGTTGTGGATGTAATGGGGGTGGGACTGTGGGTCCTGGCCACGAAATCGTTGCCAACGAAGGCGCTGTGGATGTCCACTGAGAGGTTAGTCGGCGACCTCCTCTAGGCCCTCCTTGAACGACTTGTGTTCTCTAAGAACTTGTGATTTCGACAATCACTCCCAAAGGCTTGCTGAACTGATGAAAACATTTCGCTGGTGGACTTCCTAAGGTCAACGCAAAATTAAATAGCGTAACGTTGATCCACGGAAAGATCTATTGCGCCGGGTCTCGCAACCTCCAAACGGAGTCCATGGAAAGAATCTAAAGATACTGTACATCCTAACTCTCCGGTAGCTCGGGAGCGACGGAACTGAGTGCACTTTGACGCTTACAGGACCCGCCACTAGCTCAGCCCAGCAGGTTAGAACGCGCTGCGGTCTATCGTCGCGTCACAAAAATAAAACTTGGTCGCATTCTTCTGGAACGCATTTTGTAGTTTTCTAACTTATGTGATTCCGCGCCTCATCTTCCTGCTCTTCCTCTTCAGGCCGCTTCGTTATGTCTCCTGCAAGTCCATGTTGCCTTAGCCTTGTATCGCATGCTAAGGTAATTCAACTTAACGCTATTGAAAAGAATTTAACCTGTTAAGCGTAACTGGACACAGGTATGCCATGTAAATGTCTTTGGGCATGTGCAATTAGACACCAAAATTAAGTCTACGAGGCTTGAATTATACGAAATTTCAGACAGAAACTTCGACTTTGCCTCTCTGAGACGTGTTGCAGGTGATAGAAGCAACGCGATTACTCTCAGCTTCCTCAAAACTCTTTTCTACTGAAGAAGATTAAATTTCTGCAAGCCTGAAGAGCAGCCTACAGCATCAGGCTATTGGGTCAGTGCCCGAAACGCAGGTCGAAGTCACCTCACCAGGTGGAAGTTTCCGACAAGTCAAGCCTGTGAGCCGTAAGTTTGGCGCCCAATTCAATATGCTTTCCTCAGCGTTGCTCGCAGGCACATATAAATTGATTTAATCTATTTGCTCACACGAAGTGATCTCCAAGCGCGCCTCTCGACCTATGTTGCTGCACGGCTTTGTTGCTTTACTGGGGTTGCCAATATCGTCTCGAATGAATCGTTTCTAACTTTTATCTTAAACACATAACCCTGACAGTGTGAATGCATTTGAGCCACCTACTCTGGAGGGACGCCTTACAACCATAACAGTCCACAGCCAATACCAGCGATGTGCCGCAACAGAGCACGCATGTGAAGTCTCTACATTTGCCGTATCGAACTGCAGCCCTCTAGGAGATTTTCCCAGACTGACTTCGATGTTCCGAGCACCGAGGGGTTTGATCAGTGCCATCGGAATCAGGATTTTGCACTATTAAACATTTGTGTCTCCACAGGCGGGAGGTGTTCTTGGATTATTATATTACAGCTTACATTAAAAATTGTGTGTACATTAATTTGTTAGAAATATTACAGCTAT
>LQNS02278127.1:6215410-6226174 GCA_001587735.2 Parhyale hawaiensis | reverse complement strand
CTATACCTCAGCTGCTAAACAAGCAATAGGAGTATCGTCTACAGAAATTGGTACTTACTTCTCGAGCAAAGACGACTCAAGAGGCAACTAATAGAAACATTTAAGTACTTCAATAGCTTCAACGATGTCTGCTTAAAAAAAAAACGACTGACCAGTATATAAACTGAAATGTTGCAATTAAAGGAGTGTTGCTTGTTAATTAGCTGGTGCCCTTTTGTCCATATCCACTTCAGCGCTCCATAGAGACGGCGATGCTAGCGTCTATCGCGCAGTGAAAAGGGGGGATATTACTCCACGTGATGCCTATAAACCACTGAGATATGTTGAAGAGCATGATCAAAGATAAAGGATTGACTTTGAACGTTATTACTGTGCGCTGTACTGCGGCCTACACGTCGCAGTTTGCATAAGAGGACCTGCCGCCCTGCGCCTCTGCGGCACCTGGAACCGGTAGGGTGAGTTCTGTTGTTTATGTGACTGTCGCGAGGCTCTGTGAGGCACCACAGCAAGAATACTGGAAATGCTGGTCAGTCGGACTGGTGCTTACTGCGCTGGCATGGAACTAGTGTTGCCACCGTTATATAGTTGTAATGAGTTGTCGATGCCTACTTTAACATTACAAATACGATCTCACAGAAGAAAAAAGAGAGACATATAGTATGTCGATAGAAACATGGAACCCATGCACTAGGGTGTTGCCACACAGAATCAACGCACATGGGAACAGCAAGTCGGGAAAGAAAAAGAAGAAGACCAGAGGAAAGTAATATCAGGAGTATGGAAACGCTAGGGGCTAGCTAAGGCTAAGATAACCTACAGGGTCCCCTGGAGTGGCTGCTCCCCACAACATAGCTTGAGCGAACCTAGCTATCCTAACTCTATGGCCCATCCTATGCTCCCATGCTCCTTCATGGGTAGGAATGTTGCTATTAGCAAAGTATTGAACAGTAGATAATACAGACACTATATATCTACTATGCAGTATAATAATGCACAGTTTCTTGATTGGTCGGTTTGTTGGTCTCTCCTTCCCGAGTTGAAGAATTACATAAGAGAAAATCCACCACCTGAATGCCAAGGGTATGAGATAGGAGATCCAAGTCTTAAATTAACAGCAAATAAATTCCTCGAATCTGCTCCTCAAGATACTGCTAGGTGCTCTTGAGGTCTTCCTCTTCAGCTTGGGATATGAAAATTAAGGCTCTTCTGTAACTCGCCTGTTTCTCCCGAAGCTTCAAACGTGGTACATTAGCAGGGCGTGTCTGCGCAGTACCAAAGGGCCACTTCTTTCGGATTGCACTTTTCCTCTCTCTTCTATCAATTAAAATGTATTCATGAGCTGTTGACCAATTCTAAACATTTATTGTAATATTGAGCGATCTTTGGCAGCGTGGAATTGAGTACGGTAACGTTTTGATTCGGAGTAATAGGCCAAGCTATATCGTTCACCGCTTCTGCTATACGTGAAGTCAAGAGACAAAACGGGGCAGTGTACTGCTAAGTTAATAGTATATATGCAATAATAGAAATGAGACCACAAGTCCAAACAAAGAAGTCGCCTCAATCCAAACAGATCGAATTCAGTTTAACGGCCAGGTATTTGCTTTTTGCTGTATAAATAAATATATACCTTCTACCTGCGGTACATGCCTAGGTAGTAGAGTGAACTACCGTGTGTTATATTTACTGCATGTATATCTCAGTGATGATTCAAGTATAAGCTTAAACTATCCCACTATATGATAATACCCAGTTTGTTGGTTGATGTCTAGCTTGCATGGACTCTCCGTCCTCCGTGTCTGGAGTAGATGAGAAACAAAGCCGCGTATTGGTCCGGTTTCTCCCGAACTAGGTCACAGTTACGCTTAGTCCGCAGATAACTCAAAAAGAGTGAAAAAAGAATACAAATGAGAGGGAGCTCCGGATGAAAGACAACTGTGTGGGTTATGCTACATTATACTGTCAAGGATTTGGGAGCCTGTGTTATCTGTCCGTTATCGCTTTATGTGTCAATTTACAATACAGATGATTTTCTGACGTTATTTTTGAGAGGTGTGCCACTATAAATATATATTGCTTACAAATAAATATCAATACAATAACTCTGCTTGAGTTCTATCCGTTTGTTCATGCGTCCGTCCATGTGTCTGCACATTACGCTTTTCAGCATGAGATAGGGGACAATTCAACTTGCAATAAGCTCTGATTTTCGCTGGAAGGAAGTTCAACCATAGCTGTTTTCTTTTCGCTTCTTGAAAAATTTTCAAGTCAGTTTCGAAGCAAAGACATGAGGATTAGTTCACCTGTATCTTATCTACCGTTTTTCATTTTTTCACGCTATATTATGTTCAATTTGCTGGTGGCGGATGACAATCGTAATAGGGCCAGATGCCTAGCTAAGATACGGTGCGGGAGAAGAGAGTGGGTAGTGTTGGACATCTCAGCTCTAAAATATTTTTCGAAGCGACTTACGATGTCTTAGGCCTATTCTATACTAGCATTTTCAAAGCGGCAGTTTTAACGCCCAGTTCACGCCTCTTAAGTGAATCAATGTTAATTGAATGGAAAAGCAAATGTTCAGTCTCTACTGGCGTTTGTACCGCTCTGACTGTCGGCGGTGCAGGGGTGTCAGGCGGTGGCGACGGGTCGGGAGGCGTTGCCACTGCGGCGTTTCCAACGTGGGTCATACTATGCTGGGCAGTTTCAAAGCAGTTCTGCCGCAGCGTTCGTCGTGGAGGCGTCAGCAGTAAAAACGCAACAATTCAAATGCTAGTATAGAAGGGGCCTATAGTACGCATTGCGATTCTGCGGCGCCTTAAAGGCTGCGTTTTCAACGCCCAGGATAGATTAAATGAAATACAGGGAGGCGCCAGCCGTGAAAACGCTGCGTTTTAAACGCTAGTATAGAAGAGGCCTAAGGAAATACAATGGCATCTTGAGTACAGAGGGTTACGCTGCTGTGACTGATGGAATTGGCCGAGTCTGTTGCTGTATAGCTATCGCGTCAAACAAAGCAGAAAAATGATGGGCTACTGATCAATATCCACGGGTCCCGTACTAGTGCAAAAAATCGGATACGCCGACATAAAATTGAAACATGTGTTACAAGTTTAGCTCCTTGGAGAATCTCGTAGTTGTCTTTGATGAGAAGCTTACTTTTGAGCCGCATATTAGGCGACTGCTCTCACGTGCTTCCAGTAAGATTGGGCTCTAAAGTAAGGTAAATTCTGTATTTGGTAATCAAAAAGTAGTTCGCAGATGCTTTTGCTGCATTTGTTGGAGTATTGCTCACCGGTCTGGGCTTCAGCTGCTGACAGTCAATTACATCTGCTGGGCCAACTTGTTAGTTCAGCCAGCAGGCTGTGCACTAAAAGTGATCTGGTGAATCTGTCTTATAGGAGTGGGGTGGCCGGACTCTGTATGCCCGGCCCAGAGCCCAGATTTATCAAGCTACTTACAAAGATGTAAGTCCCTAGCTTAGCTTGTATCTCGACTTACTGTAATGTAACTCCGGCCAGATTTATCAAGCTACTTACGTGTTGTAACTCATGTATCTAGCACCTCGAATTACTGCGCGGTTGTAGAAAGAATTTTTATCCTGTAAAAAATAGAGGAGACAAGCTACAGAATCTTCTAAAGTATGTTATATGTTTTTGCTAGACCTTGGGGATACTTATAAGTGCTTACAACACTATTGTAACACTATAGTAAAGTTATTTTAGGAAGTCCACTGTGGGTGTTCCCAGATGGGTGAAACGTCACGCCCACTGTGCCCATTGTTAATTAGTAAATGATTTCACTGGTAATATGGCACCTTTTCTACGGTTGTAACACGCTTTGGTTAATGTATTTACACAAGCGAGTATCGTAAAATGTGTAACAGTTTTTCATTGAGCCACTATGTTCTACAATCTATATGACATGAGGCATAGCTTTCTTGCAACGTGCCAAGTCCTGCGTACATCGTTTCTGAGAGACATCAGGGAAGTCAAGCAGTCGTCCAATACCATTGTGTACTTGATGAAATTAAGCCAATTAAAACTACACGGTTACAAAATACTGGAAAAAAACCACATCGCCACGATTACAGCTCTATTTTCCGACACCCCTATATTGCGACACCCCTAGGTAAGGACACCCCAATAGGTAAGGACACCCCTATAGGTAAGGACACCCCTATAGGTACGGACACCCCTATAGGTAAGGACACCCCTATGGGTAAGGACACCCCTATAGGTAAAGACACCCCTATAGGTAAGGACACCCCTATAGGTAAAGACACCCCTATAGGTAAGGACACCCCTATAGGTAAGGACACCTCTATAGGTAAGGACACCCCTATAGGTAAGGGGTGTCTATAGGTAAGGACACCCCTATAGGTAAGGACACCCCTATAGGTAAGGACACCCCTCTAGGTAAGGACACCCCTCTAGGTAAGGACACCCCTCTAGGTAAGGACACCCCTCTAGGTAAGGACNATCTCGCTGTCCACCCAATTTATTCACCTACGTTTATTAGCTATCTGCGTGGGACGTTCTTGCTTCCGATTGGTGGAGTACTTGGATCCAGCAGCGCCATTGGATAGTTTATACAGAGAAGTATGATGCTGATAGAGGGTTGATAATGGATGAAGACGATGGGGGATGACTTGTGCGATTAAAGTAAGACAAAATATGCAATAGATTACTTTGAGAAGCTCTACTGGAACGCAAATATTGCCAACATAGTTTTCTATCTGGTGACGTCTAGCTCTTCGTACCATCCCGTCTGCAGCCCAGCTGACAGTCCCTCGGAGTAAATGAGGGTATATTTACTCCGAGGACAGTCCTTGCCCGCCTGAGGCCAAGCAAAGAGGGGGAAGTGTTGGTGTTAGCCCTTTAACTTCTTTCCCTGTTAAGTGGAGCGAATGTGTGATGAAAGTGTTGTAAATTACTTCCCTATGCTAAGTTAATGTGAAGTTGCTTCACTGGAGTATTATTTAAAGTGACGTAGCACGATTCTCCGAGTGTTGCGTTCAACCTCCAGTTATTTCCGCGGTCGCCTCTTGCGGACATAATCATTAACTTCTATTTTCTTTGGCCTCTGTCTTCTCTGAAGCGACTTCAGTTTTTTCCTTTTCTATGCTAACCTAACTAAATTCGTGGCTCTCCGAACTCCTTCTTGTTGATGGCACTTGGTGATTAATGATAGGAGGTGGGTTAACTGAAAATATAGCATACTCCTTTCTATTGTCATAAGTTACCATATGAAGTAAGTGCAAGACATAAAATCACGGGTTGAAAAAATAGAGTAGGCTGATTCGTCCAAGATCATATTTCGTAGCATCCATAATTATAGTACCTAATTGAATTTGGCTAGGTAGTCCCTTTTAATTTCAATTCACTGTAAGCAACCGGAGATTGGGACTAAGGTTCATAATTCCGGTGGCGGGGGCTGAGAAGTTTGTGGTAGTAACTGCCGACCAGTCTATGGGGCCGGCATCGTGGTCCCTTCCTTCCTTATTCTGAAATCTGAACTTAACTAACCAATACGCGTAGGTTCGTCATTGACACTGTAGAGATTAACGCATTTTTTCCCGAGCTTTCTATACAAAAAGATATATTTAAATTTGGATAAGCACAGTTGTCAGTATATTTACTAATTAACGTAGTTAAAATTAGACTTGAATAATTGCAGTTGAACCTGTAATATTAATTACCAGTTAGCCTACAACTTAAGAATTCACTACTATTTAAAGAATCAATATTTCGAGCCTTTAATTTACTATTCGAACAGTAAATAATTTCTCTACAGTAGTAAATCTTAGTACAGTAAATACAATTTTATCAACATTTTTATTTATTCAGAAATAGATGATGACCATAACTTTAAATTGCAGCTCGTGAAAGTGCGGTCTGTAGCCCAGTGAACCGGTGTCGTCCTCCCAGGACTCGTCCTCGTCTTCACTGCCCCGCTATTCATGACTTAGAAGCGTTGGACTCGACACTTGGATTAACTAATTAAACTTTCTTTATTCGTACTGCTAAATTGGGTTTAGGATTAAATAGCACGACGTCTGAAAGAATGTAAACTACTGAGGCTGTGATACAGCGTCGTGCATTGGGGAGAAACTACTAATAAAAATTGTGTAACATTAGATCTTATTACTTTCAAATTTGCTAATTATAGTTTGAAGTTTTGTCATTCATTCGTCAATAAATTGAGAGTTTTAGCCTATTAAAGAAACTTATAGTGAATTGATCCAGCTGAAGTGGCTCATTGACTTTTTGTAAAGTCTGTTCAACTTGTGAATTACGTTCATTAGGATATTCGCTTGAGCAGTTGTATTCTAACGTTTCAACCGTTTAAAGACACGCTCAGACGTGCGGCCAAGTGATTAAGTAAACTACTGTTTTACTTGAACTTTCCTTTGGAAACCTTAAAGTAGGGGAATTGTAGTCCGTTGTCATAAAAATCCCTTACAAAAATTCCTGCCAGGAAGCCTATCGCTGGAACCCATTATGGCTCGCACTTGTTGTGCTCGCTGTTCATTCTTCACGTCTATGCTGTCATGAAGGCCAAGCATAAAATTAACGGGCGTAGTAATGCATGTGATTATTAGAGCCCGGATTTATTGCAGTTTCCGGCGTTAGTGCAATAACTGCAATAAGTACAATAACTGCAAGGAGAGCTATAAATGCAATATACTGTAGTAAGCGTGTTCACGTGTCTCTCATTGTTTCGCGTTCCCTCAAACTGATGGACGCGGCGCGTTGATTTGAGAGAAGCAGCTGCAGTAAACGCGGTAAGCTGAAGAATGAAACATGTCCCTTTTTTGAACGCGCTGCGTCATTCAAGTTCAGTAAACAGAACTCAAATGCAAAATTCATCCTCGACGGTTTTCACAGATAATGGACAAGTCGACAAAAAATATTTTTTATTTTCCTTTTAATGATCATAATCACTGTACAGTACTCTCGTTTAAGAAAAGAAAACTAGAAAACCTGAAATTGTTGCATGAACACGGACGTCACCTTTGATCTGGAAGTCCAACTGATTGCTCTATGCTGAGTTCTCTTCTGTCGGTTTATCAGGCTATAAATATTTTTAAAATAGGCTGTTCCTATCAAAATTAGTCTATAATATTGTGGGATACGAATGTGACTTCAAACCGACGCGAAATATAAGCAAAAATATAAAGAAACTATACCATACTGAACGCGCAGCATCATTCATATGAATGAAGCACACTTCTACGTGTGGACACAGTCAAAGAAAATTGACGCACAGCTCGCGTTCATTTTCGTGACTGAACGCGTTACGATGAGGGACGTGTGAGCTCCTGGCACTTATTATCACTGCCACTTGTCACAAGACTTCAAACATCATGGCAATTGGTTCCCTTATCAATTATTGTTCCATGTATTTGTTGAGGTAAAAATATAATTGAATTTCAAAATCTGACTATTGAATTTTTATAACCTTTTTGTTCGGGGGATACCTCATGGGAACAGGTAAAAGAGGATATTTGCAAGAATCATTCTCGTCATTGAGACGAACTGTCAATTAGCACAAGTGCAATGTATACTGACAATTGGAATTTAGAACTGATATAGGTGTCCGTTGATCCACTCACATGCTATTCCTGTTTGCTATCCGACTTTTTTTTTCCTTTCAATCTTTTGCTGTATTTGCCCTTTCCTTTTTCCTATTTCTTCCACTCCTAATACTTAGGTGCAATGAGAGCAATTTTTAGGAGCTATAACTACAATATTTTAAGCGCAATAAATCCGGGCTCTAGTGATTATGTGGCAAACCTGCTACTGTATGTCTTAGAATAGGTGTCGTTAGGTTAAATTAGATTCGGATACGTTCGGCCCAACTAGAATTGGTGTCCTACTTAACCATTGGGCTCATATACCAGAGTCAAAAGTAGACCATATGCTATACCGCCAGCAAAGATCATTGCCCCCTGGCACCAACAGCTCTAGCTAGACCGCTGTAAAGCGTACGCACAGACGGGTGAGAAGTTCTTACATAAGACGCAGCTGACAACAGAAGCCGTTTAGGCCACGATTCAGGCGATTACTGTTTAGTAGGCTAGGGCTAGATGAGATACGTTCGGCTAGTATGGTGTGTTGGACGAAACATGTACCATTTAAGAATTAGGATAGGTTAGGAACGCGTAGAATCGGTTCTGCTCACGACAATCGCAACGACTACCGCCAAAACCGGCGCCGATGTAAGTACGGTACATTTAAAGGTGGCAGTGTTGGTCCACCAGCAGCCACAGTGCCCGGGACCAACTATACCTTAGCGGCGCAGGCCTGGCAACAGAGCGAGTGATATCTCAGATCTTGTGGACTCGGTGACACGTGTGGAGCCAAGGCCCCTGAGACACGTCTCGGGGACCTTGGTGGAGGCGTGTGCTTCAGTATCTGTAGGCACTTCAAGGACATCTTTCTGTGGCGTCGTGGCTGTTGTGTGTAGACAGAGCAGAGTAGAGTGCTGTGAGGACAGAGGTACTTGAACTCCCTTGTAGTCCCATAGGAGGAAAAAGTATTCATTGAAAAACTGAGATTCAATTATGGCTCCAATTCCTTCGTGTGAAGACTAAAGAGCAGCGCGAACTAGGAATAATTATTAAAAATTATTATCTTAGACCTGCGAAAACTGATGACTGATTTAATAATAAAAGCTTTTTGAAAGAGGTCAGTTCCCTACCCTGGGTGAGCATAGTTCCTCAAGTCCAGTAACTCACCCTCGGCACGATAGGTGTTGTCATAGGAGAACCCTTGCTTGCTTACAGCGTGACTGAACGAGGGCCTACAACGAAGAGGAGGCGCTTTCTATATATATACACATATATAGCTAGATGGGACTTTAAACGTAAGCGAATCTTAACTAAAAAAACGTAAAGTGTGATCTGTCGCGATTAGGTGTAAGCTTGAATTTTACACCTAATGAAACACTAGTCTACGGGATTCTCATCGTACATTTCTCGACAGATAAACGCTTAAAACGGGCTGATCCTTGGCACTGGCGTCCCTAAACGCGATCACCAACCATACTAGAGGGCCTCTTCAATGAGCATTCACTCGGATGGTTAGGTGAAGGCCAGGACTGGTTCTGCCAGCGTTCCTAAGTGTTTTTACTGCATTTATGTGGGTTTTTAGTGTTTTGATTGGTTTTTAGTGTTTAGGTAAGATTTTTTTATGTTATATGTGTGTTTTTACTTAGTGTCAATCTTAGGTTGGCCATACTTAGCGTTAATCTTTGATTGGCCTTACTTAGCGTCAATTTTTAATCGTATATTTAGATCGTTAGCAGAACCAGTCCTGGCCTTTTACATTACCTTACACGTACGTATTCATTGGCCTGTAGGCTATTTCACTTAAGAGCCTATTATACCGTACAATTACACCTAATACAAAAAATTACACTTAACGGATTCATTCACATATATATATATACCGTATATATATATATATAGGGTGATCCCAAAAAAAATGTATACCTCACTTTTAAATGCTAATAGAATGGAAGCTATTGAACCAATTTTAACGTACATTGGTCTCATTGGATGCAGAAATTAGTTTTCTAGCAAACCATTAGTATGTTTTTTATTGAAAAAATCTGCATTCGAGAACAACAATGCACCAAGAGATGCAAGTGGGCTTCCTCCGGAATCCGAAAACGCCGCAAAAATATTAGTTACTTATTAATTTAAATTTTGTTAGAGAATTCTGACATGATTGCATATTACTATTTACAGTAAAAACAACTTCTAAATAAAACTTTAATATTTATGCAAACAGTTGCGTAATTGTGACCACATTTTTCTCATTGCTCTTCTTACCATAGATGTGTCATTTCTAAAAACTTCAAACTCGTGTTCAATTCTCTCCCGCAGATCTGCTGGGCTATTTGGTCGAGTGAAAAAAATCTTTATTTTTAGCGTAACTCCAAAGAAAGAAGTAGCACGAGATGGGATCAGGAGATATTGAAGGCCTTTAAAATGTTGACCTAAGGCAATGACTCTTCTGTGAAATGTATTCTGAGAGTAGCTATTGACGACAGTGTGTCGAGGGCCAGGTGCTCCATCTTGCATCCACTAAATTCGATCAAAGCAATTTCTGCATTCTTGCTGAAGTTGAGGCAGGATGATATCTGTAAGAAACTGAAGATAACGCTCTCTGTTGATATTACCGTCATACAAAATCGGGCCAATAACAGCCCCGTTTCCTCAGAATCCGCACACACTGAGATTTTATCTCTGGGGTATTTGATGTTAAATGAACGACCATCCGGATTCCGGAGGGTGGTGTTCTGGTGCGTACACTCTATTATTTTGTCTGTTCAATTTTTTTTTTTATTTAGGTGAAATGCGGCCTCATCATTCATCCCGAATTCAACTACTCTTTTTTTAGGAGAGTTTTGGAGAGAGTGTTCGGACTCCGCAGGAAATCAATTTGGAGTTGTCAGTGCATTATTGATTTCTTACCGAAAACTATTTTCTAGTTTGCAAGATTTTAATAATGGTGTGATATAGAACTAATTTCTGCATCCAATGAGACCAAGTATGTCAAAATCGATCCAATAGTTACAATTTTATTAGCATTTAAAAGTGAGGTATATATCTTTTTGGATCACACTTTAGATATATATAGTCAATTAGCTATATATATATATGTTGCGCGCGTTTGGTGGATTTGCGCGATCGATCGATCGCGCTGCGCGTTTGGTGGATGTTGTAAGTATTAATCAAATGCGCACCCATCGATC
>LQNS02278127.1:6147697-6162990 GCA_001587735.2 Parhyale hawaiensis | reverse complement strand
CAAGCGGTTTAAAAAGGTAGCGTATTGTAGCCCAAACTGTTATCAAAAGTAGCCCAAAAAGTAGCGTGTAGCCCAAATTGAAAATATAGAAGCGTGGAGGCCTCAAAAGTAGCCCAATCCGCTACTTGTAGCCCAATCTGGCAACCCTGGAAGAGCCACTTCACCACTTGCCGCCACTACGGAGGACCGGTGGGTGTATCGTCCCTTGCTTGAGTTGAGAGCCAGAACTCAAGGGCTCCAGCAGACTTGTTGGGCCGGTATGCATGTTAGTTTTATGAACGTGTTCACTCATCCAGTCGTTCCAATGTCTTGTAGCATCTTTTAAACACAACTGTGGGTCCGCAACAAAATGTTAGCCGTTAAATCTGTTTACTTGGTAATTGTCACTAGGCAGGTAACAGATATCTCTTCAGAATTGGAGTGGAATTACGAGGGTGGTTCCAAAAGTCATGCCTCCTATTTTAGCTCATAAAGTTTAAAAGTTACGAAGACGGGAATAGCACCATTAAAACGAGCTAAGCACCTTTTTTGCTCCAGAAGTTATTTTTTTATGTAGTCATCATTCTCAGTGCACTTTTGCCAGCGTTGAACGAGAGCTTTGATGCTTCCTTCGTAAAAGTACGCGTCTGATAAGATGGTCTATTTTTCACGGCTGCAGTTACGACGTTGTTGTCTGGGAAGCGCTGCTCACGCATTACGTCCTTCAGAGGTCCGAACAAATGAATGTCTGACAGTGCCAGGTTGGAACTATTCGGGTGGTGAGACAGCACTTTACAGGCCAACTTTGTCACACATTTCGTAGTCGTCACACTTGTGTGTGGCGTGGCGTTGTCGTGAGGCATACGGAATGGCCTCGTAACACACACTTTGCTGTATCATAAAAATGACAACATCGTTTCCAGTGCACGGAGAGCTTACCTACATTCAACTCTACCTGCATTTCAATCACCGTTATCCACTAATCGGTGCGGTGGAGGCTGTGCATGGGAATCAGGAGCGCACTTTGTCACACCCATCTCTGTCGCCACTCTGAAATAGACAAACCCATCTCCTAACTGCCCTGTACTGACATCAACTGCATCGGTCTCGTGAACGTTCACCAGGCGCCGGTGAATGTTGATTGGTTCGATTTTTCTCTGCATGGAGGAATTCAATGATGCATCTCTGCTTCTGACACACGTCAATGACAGGGATTGCTTTCTTAGAGTGCATACCGTCAATATTGCACAAGTTCTGCCATCATATAACAATGCAATTTGCTACCCCTTCGGGGCAAATTACTTTTGGAACAAAACAGCACACTTTTTTGCGGCTCCCATGGCACGGTAACACACTCGGATGATTGGATGAGTGACCAGTTCAAAACACTAACGTGGAAACCGGCTCCAAAATTTATCGGATCCCAGGTAGCAAAAATTGTTAGGTAAATAATAGAATAATATTGTGATGTAACATTAGATAATGTTATTCCCAATGTTGAAATAACATTATTGTTGGACGAATATTTCAATGTTAGGATAACATTATTGGAAAATATTAAAATAATATTGTTGCATAATGTTAGATGTTACAATGAAATAATAAACTAATACTGAAACAATTTCTATAATATTATTTTAGTATTAATAAAATACTATCTTCTAATAACTGTCAAATTATGGTTATTCTGTAATGTAACAGTAAGATTGAAATAATGTTCAATAACATTTTAACTATATTATTTTAACGTCATATGTCCAAGTTATTTCATTATTATTTACCAACATTAAAATATTGCACGCCAGACTATGGCAGACCTTGGAAAGACCGAGGGTACAGCCACCGCCGTGTGGTTCCGCTAAGGCTTCAGCGGAGGGATCCTGGGACAAGTTACCCACTCAGACGTAACCTGTCCTTCGAGAAAAACGTGGCATGAGAGGTTTAAGCATAAAAAAAGTTATATTGCAGGTTTATCTCGGACCGTATTAGCAAAATCATATTGGACTCCGCCAGAGTCCGCCTTACACATCAAACAACGGATGGTCAGTTTCAAAATACTTACTTAATTCTATACATTACAGTAGTCTTGCACATATACAGATGTAAACTTCAGGCATAGACCACACCATACATTGAGTGGACACTGAAATCGAGCCTCTCGCAATTGGGCCTGGAGGCCGATTTACGTAAGCGTTAATAAAATGAGTTCTGATACTCGCAGAGACCTGAATCAAAGATTAATTTCTTTGTTGTACCATAAGAAATTCGTTGCAGAGCAGTGAATCTAAATTCACCATCATAGACCTATCTTCAGTAGGCAATATTTATCATACGTTCGGATACCAAGAAAAAAGATAATTCAGCATAATTTCTAGGAAGATTCAAATTTTATAGAAAAAATTAGCTCATAGATACCACAGGATTATATGAAATTATAGTGTAAGTTAACTCAAAAAAGTTACTGCCTAAACTTCGTTATTGGAGTCTTTAACTACATACATCTTGAAAACCATGTGGAGTAGGGTTATCGGAGTTGCTCGCACTCCAATTTTTTGGGTCAAAGGCCCATGTTGAAAACTGAATTAAAACCACAGTGATACTACATTGGCACCTAACAATGAACTAAAAGTACTGTGCATGTTTAACTATGAGATAAAGACACGAAGACAGCCTGCAAATGATATTAAAATAAAGGTAACAATTTATGGCTGATACAACCCTTCATTACTGGAACCATCTAATGCTGCAGATTGTGATTGTCATTATTTCACATAACTGCCCAGGTATATTACACCACTTTGTGGCTGCCTACATTTTATCACTTCATGGTCTCCTATCCCTCTCAGGGGGCATAGGGTGTGTTATAGGCCGTAGGGTTAGGTTAGTTTAAGTGCGTCCATCCTCTGTTATGGGGCCAGGCAACGCCAGTGGGCCCGTGTAGGCTACCTCAGTCATATGCTAGGCCTTCGGGACGTCTCTCTTTCGTGCCTACTGTGCTTCCTTCCCGATTTCATTCTCCTACTTGCTCATGCTTTATTCTGTTCTTCCTCTTCTTTCCCGACTTGCTGTTTCCATGCGCGTTGATCCTGTGTGGGAACACCATCGTGCATGGGTTCCCTGTTTCTCTTGGCATACTATAAATATGTCCCTTGTTATTTCCTCAGTGATATCGTTCTGCTCAGAAACGGAGGCTTAAACTTCCTAACTATAACTAACTGGTTTCCTATGCTGCATCACTTTTTTGTTCCCTAAGTTGAAACACATCATACACTGTAAAAAATTTGGTAAATTTTTACAAAAATCCAATATGGCGTCCAACTAATTCACTGCTAAAAATTGATAGTAGTCTATTAGAGAAGTTTAGTGATACCCATATATATCAGTCGGAAATGCATAGTTTATGAGATATATGACTTTGAAGTTTCTATTGTTTTTCTATGGGAGAAAATAGCCTGTGTCATCATAGGCTTGCTAGCAGTGAATTAGCTATGCGCCATATTGGATTTTTGTAAAAATTTACCAAAAGTTTTTACGTAAAATGACAGAAAGTGTCCGGCAGCCCATTCGCCGGACACTTCCCTACTTTCTGTTTAATCGTACCAGGAAGTATTTAGAGGTTCCGTCAATAAGCAGATTCTTTTCTGTAACAGAAACAAAAACAACTTCCTGGTAGACTACAGATTGTGAAATTTCATTGCGTTGTTTGTGGTTCTTTTGAAAAAGCAAGGTGCCTGAAGCGGATTCGAACCCACGCCCTATAAACTTTGAAGGCAGCGTCTTTGTCAATCGAGCTATCAAAGCTCTGCCTACTTAGTAGTCAAAAGAGCGTTATGTGTAGCCAGGACACAGTTTTTTGGCAACGTTTTGAACGGATCTTCGCAAAAATTGCAGAAACAGTTAATAACTATTGAAAGGCACGAATGATTAGAGTTTGGTGTTGATACAAAGAAAATCATGGTTTCAGAACAATTTGATTTTTTTGTTACCGTTGCCCTGCTTGGCGGAGGTATGCGCACTCACAGTGCTCTCTATAGTTGGTAATGAAACCTCTCTAACAGTTAATGGCTCGGGAAGTTCAAGCAAATTGGATAAACACGCTAACATAGATACTACAGAAACAATGCAATAATCTCCGTAATTAAACGGAACGTAATATTCTTTCTGTGAACAATGTGAAGTACAGGCTCTTCCAGCGAAACGACGGACACTTTAGGTGGATTTACAAAACGGAGAAAACTACAGACATNTTCTCCACCCGCTGGGCTGGTTGCGTGGGGGTTTGTTAACCTCATGGAGTTTCTCCGTTCCTGCGTCGCCAGTCTGGTGTGATTTAATAATAATAATAATAATAATAATAATAATAATAATAATACAGTTTTATGTGTGACCACATTGGTGTGACATGTTTGTTCATTGTGGGTGGCATTTGCAGTTATATTAGCAGGACCTTATACTCTCCTCTCTTTATCTTTTTGCTTTAATTGTTGAATTGCATCAATCTGTTACTGAATTGAGAACTAGTATTCACTGTGGTTATGCAGATAGTTTTGATTTTAATTATGAATTTATGTCGTATTTTTTCCACATTATTGAATAAGAAATGGTGCTAAAAATTGAGCGTTTAGATCTCATTGATCCCATTTGGCAGCATGGGCTGTCAAAATTCGAATATTTCTCAGAAAATCATTGAATTTATCGACAAAAATCATGATTCATCAACGAATGATTCCACAGCAGCACAAAGTTAGACAACTATTTGCCACTTAGTTCAGAGCCTTTTATCGTGACAATTCAAGAAACCTATAACACACTTATTTGCATCAAGGTGATTGGCTAGATGGAAAGATTACGTTTCCTCTCGATAACAGAAAATCTATTGCTGTTTTTACAGGAAGGAAACCCTTGTCCTTCGATTCACTTTCACATCGTTCGAAAAGAAGATGGACATCTTATTTACCTTATTTATGCGAATCTTTTGGCAGCTTCTGCAGCTAAAGCAGTGAGAGGTAAAATCGAGAGACGAGATTTTGTATCTATAATAAGAGAAGCCATAAACTCACGAAGTAGACCACATGAAATGAAAGCAGAACTGCCCCTCAAATCACTGCGAAACATATCTAAAAATCAAATGCTTGCAATGATGATGGAGACTGGTATAAGCTATAAAGACTATACAGCAAGTGGAAAAACTTTAATATAACTTTTTCCATTTGCTATAGTCTTTATTGAATGTAAAACATATAATTTCTCAAAAGTGATGTTGCCCCTAATGCATCATACTTTTCACATGCTCTCTGTGTTTTCTTTGTAGCAGCGCGCGTTTTTAGCTTATATTTTAGGCTGATTTTACAAGTATTTATTTCCCTGATTCAAGATTAGATGATTACTTTTAGATATTCAATAAAAAATGAGACATTCAATAGCTAAGCCATCTCAAAATATCTTTTATGTAGGTTGTTTCTACGTACAGAAGTGGTTTCAGTCATATCAGTATCAATTTTTTCAGCAAAATTGTCATTTTAGGATTTGGCCGCTTTTTCTTCAATTTGTGGCTCTGTGCGACGCTTGGCGAGCTACATCAGCATTTTTGGCGTTTGCACTCCATTGCGGAGGTACCTACAATTGGCTCTTGCCCTGACCACAAATGGGGGGGGGGATATATGGAGATCGCAGTTGTATCATGAGCCTTTCATCTCTGATGCCATAGCTCTCACACACTACAGTCGACTGCAGCCATGCACTTTTTTGCCGCCTAGCAGGCATCGTCTGTCCTTCGGCACCAACCAGCGTTTACCTATAAAGATAGCACTTGGTGTGTGGGATCAAAAGAGTTTACTATACCTTCACAATTTGGCTGAAGGATAGATTTAATATCTCGCAATCTGCCACAACAACAACAGCGCGTATAGCTCAAAGGAGAGATAAGGGACAACAGCAATAGTTCTACTCGTGACCTGCAGCTTGCGGCTTTTATAGCAAGCAACAGGTACCGACGAAATTGATATGACCTTGACAGTGACTGACTTCGTTCGTGTGTACGTCTGGACGTGATGCCACTGTCGACAATCATGAATATGAGACGCAAAACCTAACGCTGTTGCTATGCAGTTAAAAAATAGTCCGATAAGTATACACTTTTTTTAGAAAGGGAGGGACAACAAAAAATGCAAAAAGTGTCGTATAATTAAGGGTCTTTCTGGAAATTATAACAGAAAATGGTAAATTTTATGGAATTGCTGCAAAGGAAGAACTGCAATGTTACGAATAGATGAGCGCACCAAAGAGCTAAATGGGTCTCGTAAAATTTGAGGATTTTTGCAGTGTTCAGCTTCAGCATGGAACTAAAGTGGCAGGCAGACTGTAGCTTTAAGGTTGGTTCCTACGTAGGTATGACAATTTTTTTTACCTGCGCTTTCACGTTAAGGTGTTAGAATGAGTTGCTATGCTTTTCTAAATAACGGAAAAGTACACTGTTTTCGGAATTGTCATTAACTCATATTTTGAACTTACATCAGACTCTTCACTAGTGATACTTGTTTAGTTAGTTAATTGATATGAGCGCTAACTTTACACCAAATCTTTTGTAGATACACAGCTGTATTTGCGCTGATGTATCGTAACATTCGAACGCTGTGAAGTGAATACAAAGCACACAAAGCTATCCTGTGCAGCTGTTTAAGGATGAGTAGCTACAAGGTGTAAAGCCGCGTCTACACGATCGATCTTTTCAGCGATCACAAACACAAGAATCGACAATCAAAATCACAAACAATTCCCTTCCTTGTCCCAACGGCATCAAAATCGAAAGCCACGCGAAGTCAGTATTCCATTACTATTAATCGATATTCCACCCTCACATTATCGGTCTGATATTTATTGTAGTTGTAGATGCTGATTGGCGGGTAAAACTTTATACATACTGGTAAACAGTATAGCTAAAAATACACTCACTGGTATCCCCTCAAATGCAGAAATGCACACGATAAAACAAAAATTTTTCATTTTTTTACTTATAAATTTATTTTATTTCTATTGCAATTCACACTGTGTACATCCGTTTATTCCATTAAAACGGAACTCTTGCTCCATTGTAGCTTCTACTAATGAAAAAAAGAAGGTACAGACTTAACTTGAGGAATATGCTACAGTCATTACTAATTGGCAACATATCGTTGCCAAATGCTTCCCGCTGTACAGAAGTTCGAACCAAACATAAATAAAATTTGCTATGTCGGTAAATTTAAATAAAAAATATGCTTTAATTAGTAAATAATATATTTAAAATAGATGTGTCTATTTACAGAGCGAAATATAGTTGCAAACTTTTTGTGATCGTGATTTCCAGCACTGTTGGCGATCAAAAATCACAAACTTCGAAGGCTCGCCGGGTGTGTTTGGTGATCAAAATCTTTCCATGATCACAAACTTCGACGAAAAGATCGTGTAGACACGGCTTTACTCAAGGTTTCGGAATCTCTGTAGCTCGCGATATCTACCTAGTACGAGCGTTGTTCCAAAAGTTAAGCCCCGTCCAGACTACCGCCAAAATCTATCCACACTATGGCGATTACGCTGATTGCTGCGAATTTTCGCTGTCAAATCGCAGCTTTTAGGGCTTTCGCGACCCTCCAACTTGCTGGATATTTTCGCACGATTTAGGCTGCGAACAAAGCAGACTCTCGCTGAAGTATTTTATTCCTCTCACGCAATACGAATAGATTAGGCGTTAGATGACATTTTTTTTTTGCTTCTATATAGACATTTTAAAAGCCTCAGGCTTCTCTGTCTTGTAATTCACAGCAAATTTGACGAGAAATATGAAACTTCACTGCAGGTAGTGACACTTGTGTCGAAAACTGAGTTGACAACTTGACGGTAACCATTTTATGGACGTTTTGTGGCTACACAGTTTTGTTTAAGAGACAAAATGAAATCAACGAACACTTTGCACTGCGAATGGGGAATATAAATTGTCGACGAACCCCACCTAAAAATTTATTTACTAGACAACCTCGAAAATAATACCGAGTGGTAAAGAAAAGTGTAAAAATGTCAACCTAAGCTCAGCTGACAGTATGCGTTTTGCTGAAGAAGGCACAAAAGTAGTATCTGCCTTTAGAATCACTGCTTATTCAAAGTTGCGTCGATACTAGAAGTAAAATAAGTTATTAATAGTGACAAAAACTGCAGCTTCTTTGGACCAACGAGCGTGAGCAGTAAAGTTTTGCTGAACATCTGCGCTGAATAGTAAAGCCAGGGGCGGCGGAACGTCCGAAATATTGGGGGGGCCCAGCCGCGCAGCATGGCTGTCCCCCTCTAACCCACAACCCCCCCCCCCTCTCCGGGCGCCGACTTCTTCGGCTGTGTGTATTTAATATAGTGTCACATCGCAACAGTACATTTACCGCAACCTCCCATTCCGTAATTTAAAATCCCATGCCAGATTATTTCCTAACTTTTGTCAGCTTTTAAACTATAGATTACACGACTAATTTGCATTCGTCTTCTCTACTCGAGAGTATCATGGTTAACCGGAATGATTGCAAGACTCTGTCACAGGGTGAAATGCTAATAGTGCCATTGCATTTTACTTATAATTTAAACTGTGCGCAGGCGAGGGACATCTTCGCTGATTTCGATCGGACAAAAGTGTAGGATCGTCAAGCTTGGCACAACATTTCAATGCACACGTAGCAATGTCCTAGGGTAAAGTTTTTGGAAGTCTATTTTAAAATAAAATTTAAGTATTAATTTAAGAAGTTTTCTTACTTGTTTTTATTCACCGAGCATAATACTCAGTAACTGAATGGTTTGTACTGTTTATAAACAAACTTTTGAGATGTACGTTTCCTGCTGCTATCATCGTTGTAACCTGGAGAAAAATGTATCTTATGCTTATCACCTTGCTTCAGTCACCACTATTTAACGTTATTTTTTTAAGAAAAACGGAGGCTTTACATAACATATGAGTGAACAGATAACAGGGAAAACTGGGCCGTGTGTTGCTTTCAATCAATTGCTCGAAAGCTGCGAAGAAGATTGGCCTAGACGCATCCTGCTCAACCAAGGCTGAACTCGCTTTTCAGGCAACTTTTTTGCCGAGTCTGGTGGAGTATTTATTGGCGAAATGCAACTCTCGGCAGCTTTTGCTTTGCGTCTACATGAGGCTTTAGAAAAACTGCGAGAATATCCGTTTGAAAATAACCTCATCTCTCACAAGCCATAATTGGCATTGCCTGCAAGAGTCAATCATTACCGAACTATAGAGCCGAAATATGTTTGACATTCAATATGCCGTGCGTTGTACTGTCGCGTTTCCAACTTCTCGGACACGTAAGAATGAATTTTGATCATTCCTAGGTAATTGATTCGTTGCCCATGAGTCTAATTACCTCCGCCAAGGAGGTTATGTTTTCGTTGTGTTTGTTTGTTTATCTCTCTGTCTGTCACCAAGATAACTCAAGAAGTTATGAACCGATTTGAATGAAATTTAAAGGGATTGTTAGGTATGTTAGGTGGAACTGATAATTAACTTTTGGTGAAGATATGTCCATCCGTTTGTTTGTTTGTCTGCCTAATTTTTCTCAATGCCATAACTCAAAAAGTTATGAATGGATTTTGATGAAATTAAAATGAGGTGTTAGAAATACAACAAAGAGTAAATGACCAAATTTTGGTAATGATCTGTTCGTTCGTTCGTTTGTCAAGGTTATTAATTTTATGCTTGTTAGCAAAATAACTCAAAAAATAATGAATAGATCTTTATGAAATTTATAGGGATTGTTAGTAATGTTAGAAGATATAAATGATTAAACTTTGGTGCAGATCAGTTTGTTCGTTTGTATGTTTGATTCATGTTTGTCATAACGTTTGTTAACAGTAAAACTCAAAAAGTCATGGACGGATCTTCAAGAAAATTGCACAAGCTGTTACTTCTATCAAAAGGCACAAATGATTAGATTTTGTAGTTTATTCAAAGAAAATTATGGTTTCAGAGCCAATTTAAATTTTTTGCTACCGTTGCCTCACTTGGCAGAAGTGTGCGCCCTTAAAGTGCTCTAGTTACGTTTATTATTCAATTCAATTTACAATCAAAGTCTTCATGCCTGTCCAGGATTAGAAATAAAGGTCAGTAACTATACTTCTACTAGCTTAGCGTTTATTTCTAGCTACATAAAAATTTATTTTTTGAGTATCCATATGAGAAAAATCGATGTGCCATATCTATACTCATTGTTTTTCATTTGTTTCAGTAAATGGACAAATTCTAAATTTTTTGCAATGAAGCATTTCCCTCAACTTTCGTCAGCAGGAAACCGACATTGATTTTTCTAACCAATCCACCATTGCATAGCCAGAGCTAAGAAGCTGTCGGCCAAACGATATTGAGGGCCTGTTGCATTGGGCGCCAAAATTATGCCTACGAGGCGTATCTTATCAGCAGCTCCATTTTGAATCACGTTACAAGTGCTAGAAACAAGTAATAATCTTGAGCCGTCTGAAAACTTTTTGCTGAGCAAGATTGAAATTTTGTATAAGTCTCAAAGGTAACCGTCTGCAGAAAAACTGTGGGAGTTTGAAGCTTAGTTCACCGGGTTAAAGCCAGCGCACCTGCCTGTTGTTCTGGACAAGTTTAGCGTCGAGTGCTTAATTTCGGGGCCCAATCGAACATACCCTAAATGTGTCATCATTAATTGACAAAGGGAATTTGAACTACTGCATTGTACGCCTGACTGGTTCAAGCTGCAAGTAAGTGCTCGCTATATCGGGCCCAGAGACTCGCACCACTGCAGTAAAGAGCGGATAGTCAGCGCTACGGTTTCAGAGATGAACGACTCGAATGGTAAGATGGTTGCCAGTAGACGGACCAACAGGCCTATTCTCAAAGAGCACTCGGGACTCACGCTCCGGTCCTCTAAAAGCTATTGCCTTTATGGCAAAAACATATGAATATTTAAACAAAAAAGAAAAACTGAAGATGAGGTGGCACTGCCAACACAATTAGCTGCACCAGACTGACGGTGACAGTGTGACGTTAAGTTATTTGAGGCATAGAAGATGATGGATTTGGGTGACCCAAAAAAATTAGCCAGCTTTCACCCGCCGCTTGCCCCAATGCTGCAAGGTGTTATTTTCGCAGTTTACAATGAAAGTTACAAACGTTGACGCTGCACTTCGGAGCATCACGACTCCACCTTCTAGGCTGGGATCCGAGCGTCTCAACTCGAGTCAATAAGCGAGACATCGTTTTAACCACTCGGCTCCCCGAGAATGGTTTTTGAGAAGTAGGGAAGATTGGGAGACGTTACACTATAAATAACTGATTTAATATGCTTGCCCCTAGTATATCAATTAAATATAATGAGGGTTGGACTCCTACTGCTACTTAACGGAGAAGTAAATAGAATATTCTGTACCGAAAGAATTGAGAATTTGTGAATATTTAAATTAGTTTTAAAAGCATAGTGGGAGCAGCATCATAATCCGTATATTNACTCCTACTGCTACTTAACGGAGAAGTAAATAGAATATTCTGTACCGAAAGAATTGAGAATTTGTGAATATTTAAATTAGTTTTAAAAGCATAGTGGGAGCAGCATCATAATCCGTATATTACATTGGCAGAGTTATTATGAATTTTATGGCTAAATGGAAAGAGAACGAAAATAGAGACGAAAGAAGTCAACATAGTCGACTGTTCAGTGCGTTTTGAGAAACACGGAAAAATGTGCTTAATATCTGCCTAAGGTGAATTTTCATCCGAGCAGCGTGAGAAAGATTTCCGGAATAATGAGTGGCAGTGATAAGCTAAGCTCATTAGGCTCAGCTAGTCAGAAATAATATATATGTATAGAAGCATTGCTTTTGCCCCTTTCAAAGTGTTGTAGAAATTATTTGAAACCTGATTGCGATAGAGAAGGAATAAAATACCATTTTAAGCTACAGCATTGACTTTTTTGCCGTCTCAACGTAAGTGTATTTGAATTGACCCATTGTACTCAAATTATTCAACTCAGAGTGACCAAGTTCCATAAAAAGGATCGTTTCATAAAGTTTCACTCCACCAACCATGACGTCATGGATATTTCATATCCATTATTCTGAGGCTTGTATGGCACTGCTATCTAGCAAAAACTTGCTTGCCCTTAGTCAAAAATAAAACTTTTAACTCAGTTTTAACATGACAGAGTTTTTACAAGTTTTAAAGGTAAGTGAGTGAGTGATTCACGGATTAGAAAAGAATAAGAGTGACGTTTAGGCTTTTAAATCTCCAAAACTGGACCTGCAACAATAAAGGCAGAGTAAATTAGCGAGGCAAAGAGAAAGTGCCGTCCGTTTCAAATTACTTTTTCACCTTTAGTTTCTCGAGTTGATAAAAGAAGCTAGTAAGTGGATGGAAAATAACATGCAGACAAATTCCCCGTAATGCAATGGTCAGCTACGTGCTAGTTTTGCACACGGTTCATGAAATTCTTCGTCGGTCGCGAATATGTGGGCAAGGTTGAATTTATAAGAGGGCGTTGGGGGTGGTTGCCCCTAGATTGTTGTTGAGGAGTGTCCCATGTGGAAGAAGAGTTACATAAAAATGTGTTACGTGCACAATTCATTACTCAACCACAGCTATACTTTGATGGATCGCCGGAGGCCCGCAGCTGAAATTGCCTGAGCTTCCTTTAAATGAGGGGCGTTAGCTCGACTTGCTCTGGGCTTGCTTTGGTAAAGGGGCATCAGCGTAACTAGCCCCAGGCCCTGTTTGGTATTAATCCGGTCCTGAACTTACAACAGAAAAATGAACTGCACTTATAAATATCAAGTACATGATCACATCTCGAATGGTTTACTTGAAATATACTATGGAATAACGTAAAATATGAAATAATAATCATACACTCTTATTTTTCTTTTATATCTCTGCAAAACTAGTATAAAAAAATATAAGTATTAAGAAATTAAAATTTCAAGTCATTTCGGATTATCGGGAAGGGGCAGGCCCACCCAAAAAAAAAAACTGTTAAGGGGGGGACCTGGGCCCCCAGGCCCCCCCCTGTTCCGCCGCCCCTGTGTCTAACACTATTCTAACTTAATATGACTGACCTTCCCTAACATCTCTAACCTAACTTAACGCACTTTACGCGGGTGTGAGAATCTTCGCGGAAAGGGTCGCCCTTCTAAGTAGTGCAAAAAAATAGAACGAAAATTGAGGAAAATAGATGTGGAGCCAAATTTTTGGAGTACTTGCCCGTAATTTTGCTCTTCGTTTGTCAGCCCAGTCAAAACGCGTGTGGGTGCATTGTTTGTTCCGGTCTCGCTAGCGTAGTGCTTAGGCCCAAATAACGGCAATATTTTTGGCCACTTTGCGAATCTTTTGTTTTCTTGCGAATTTTTGCTTCCCACGTTTTCTCGAAGGGTACTAAACAAATTTTGATGATTTTGATCTTAAAGAAATTATATCTACTGCAACCTATATTCTCCATGTTAACTTGTTACACATATCTCGTAGAACCCAACTCTAACCTAACGTATGCTTAAACCTAACATACCAAACGTCCATATTCAAAACCATTGCCATTACCATTACCTGCGTTGTCAGGCTAGTTGAATACGATGTAGTTTTATTTGAATTTTATAAAGAAATATGACAACCCATTCAAGATGCCGTCAGTAAAAATTTTTAGAGCTAATATCAATCTAAGAACATAATTTTGTTTATTTTTTTCAGACATACCATTTTCATTGTCAACTTTGGCACGTGCTTGCGATGTATTCATACAAGAGAATCTAACACATAAGAAGTTGAACTGAAGCTGTAACGCGAACCTGAACCTACACTTCTCGGGTCGTTGTCTGTTTACTGCAAGCTGCGTCAGTCGGTGATACGTTCATATCGTGCGTACCTTCATATAAGGTGAGTCACTAGTTGTTATACTTTGTTCAGATTTAGACAGTGTTTGCGTTTACCTAGTTAAAATCCATGTTCTGATGGCGAAGTTCTATATGCCTTTTTGTATTTAAATTTGTTATCCAATGAAACGGGCTAACTAGCTAGGCTACTGTCACATCACTGCTTCTGCTCCCACATGGACATTATCCATCCTTAACATAGAGATGGGTCTAGGTTATTTTATTTTGATATATATTTTGAGTTTCATTCAAGCTTCAATGAGCTGTAACTCTGTCAATTATTTGTGTATATTGCCCTAACTAATGCAAATTTTTATCATTAGGTACCTTCATTCAAAATCTTGTGCAAAGACAGGAATTTTGCCGAAGCTTTGGTGAAATTGAGATATGCTATTATTTTACTATTAACTAGGCTTATTTACTTACCACTCTAATCCAGTACTTTTTAAAACACATGGGTAATTGGGTATTGCATACCGCATTCCCGAGGGTGGCAAACCACTCGCCAAGATCTTGGCGAGAAGTGCCACACTATGAAATGAGGTTCCACAGGTCGCGGCGCTCATAGGCGCCCACCCGCATTCCCGAGGGTGGCAAACCACTCGCCAAGATTTTGGCGAGAAGTGCCACACTATGAAATGAGGATTGCATATTTGCCAAACTAACTCTATTTACAAACAAATGGTAAGGTATATTTAATAGGTGAAAATAATAAACCCGTTGGCTAATATTTGTCTTGCGTAAGAGCCAAATTCAGGTAAATTTTTACTTTCACTTACACATTTTTTGTGGGGGTTTTTGTTGCTTTCAGTATGTAAATTGGGTCAATTTAAAACAATTTACATAAATGACGTTTTTGTCACGAATGCTCAGTTATTGAGATATTATATTAGACTTTGAAGGTCCCATTGTTGTTTTCCTATGGGAGAAAATAGCCAATATCATCACAGGCTTGCCAACGACCTAAAAGGAAGCTAACCATGCCAAACCTAACATTACTGAACATTATCCTACCTAACCTTATCCCGCATTTCTGAGGGCGACAAACTACTCGCCAATATCTTGGCAAGAAGTGCCACACTATGAAATGAGGACCTTATCTGGTAAAATTTTACTTTCACTTACACAGGTTTTTTTTTGTTTTTCTTGCTTTCAGTATGTTAATTGGGTCAATTTAAGGCAATTTACAAGAATAACGTTTCCATCGCAAATGCTTAGTTTTTGAGATATTAGACTTTGAAGTTCCCATTGTTTTCCTATGGGAGGAAATAGCCGATGTCATCACAGGCTTTAAATGAACCAAACCTGGCCTTGCCTAACCTAACTTAACCTAACCTAACCTTGTCTAACCTAATCTTACCTAACCTAACATTACCTAACCTAACCCTAATTTCACTTGTTTGGGACTGCTC
>LQNS02278127.1:6129575-6146747 GCA_001587735.2 Parhyale hawaiensis | reverse complement strand
CCTCAGTAATCCGTGCAAGGCGTTTCTCATTTTTTGGATAAAAGAGGTGATGAGCGAAAAATCTGCGTGAAGTGCTGCGCAGAAGGTACGAACAATCTCTCTATAATCCGTATTAGTGCGGAATAAGGACATTTTGTTGGATTTGCAAGTACCCCGGTAATCCGATATCCCCGCTAATCCGTCACCCCCTTCCCCTCGTGCTGTGCGAATTAGAGGGGTTTTACTGTATTGGGTGATTTACCTGTTCTTCAAAATTTCAGATGGTATCAGATTTTTAGAACAATTTCGGGAGTTTTTCAATTTCTTATAACAATTACACAAATAATAATGTACTACTGCGTATATTCTGCATATATTAAGATGAGCATAAAGTTTTTATTTACAGTGTGAAGTTTCTATTTATATTTTATAAATATTTGGGGAATTTTAACTTGGGGAAATCTGAACTTCCCTTCTAAGTGATTATTTTTCCGGATGAGTGCTTCATAAATCATTTTGAAATGGGTCTCATTCCTTGGCTTCCTCTGTTGACAAACCTGTGATACCATCTAACAGCAGTTGTTTCAAGTAATGTGGCAGTGGAGTCATTGGTCTACACTGTTTTTTTTATGTTTCGCATAGGATATTAGCAGAACCAGACCTTGCTAGCTTAATCTTATGAATAAGAGCGCTGTTATAGCCAAAATGTCATTTTTGGGGCTCGGGTTTTAACAACAAAAAAATTGATGTTCAATCATGTGTCCAAAACATTGCCATCTGTTGTAGATAACGAGGCATGCTTATAAACAAAGCGGAAAAAGTTGACCCGTTGAAGAAATTCTTCTTGGGATATGGTGAATTAACTACACTTCTGGTTTTTCTACATTTATGATAATAGTAGAAAATGAATTTTTATGTAGTGACATTGATATTTTGAATGGAGGCTATCCAGGTTTCATGTTTTTTAACAATGTATACACTGAAATTAAAATGCAAGATAGCCTATTTAAAATCATTTCTCCTACAGGTGATGTACATTCTCCACCTTCCTGCGTAATTATACAAAGAACAAACAAGTTTGTAGACTGCTGTGCCATGTTGTGCTTTGTTAAGGCATGTGGTGGTTGTTTTTGATATTCCTAACAATGGTTTAGCATGAATTAGGAATGCTAATTATAATTTCATTTGGAGAAAATCAATTTTTGACATTTTCAAAAGTTAATTCAGTGTAATTTGTAAGTATAAATGCTTAGCACAGAATTTCTTTGACAGGTCAACTATTCTGCTTTGTTTATAACCATGCTACATTATCTAGTGACGGCAGCAATGAAGTTTTGGACATACGATCAAACATTGATTTTTTCGTTATCAAAACTGAGCCCCAAAAATTATTTTTTGGCTACAGTGGCGCTCTAACTCGTAAGGTTACACTAGCAAGGTTTGGTTCTGGTAGCATCCTATGAGAAACATAAAACATTGTAGACCAGTAAGACCACCGTCATGTTCGTTAAAAGAACTGCTGCCAGATGGAGTCACAGGTTTGTCAACAATGCAAGCCAAGGTATGTGACCCATTTCAGAAATGATTTATTGAGCATTTTAACTAATTTAATTGAAAACTTTCTCAAATGTCAAATAGATTTCCCCCACCACCTGAAATATAATTAGCGTTCCTAATTACTAATTCAGTTGATTCTTTGTGGAACATTTATACCTACAAATTTCACGGAATTAATTTTTGAAAATGCCCTAAGTAGATTTTCCCCACCTGAAATATAATTAGCATTCCTAATTAATAATTCCTGGGAAAACAATGTGGTGGATATCAAATACAACCACCACATGCTTCAACAAAGCACAGCATGGCACTGCAGTCTACCGACTTCCTTGTTCTTTGCTTGCGTAGTTACGCAGGAAGGTGGAATATTGCGAATGTTCATCGCCGGTTGAAGAAATGATTTTAAAGATCTTGCATATTCATATCAGTGAAGACATTGTTATATACTTCAAAAGTGGATAGCACCCATCCAAAATATAATTATCAATGTTGTTACATCTAATTAATGTAATCCTATTGTTAAGAAATGTCAAAAAAACCAGAAGTGTAGTTTATTCATTATGTCCAAATACAGTAAAACCCCTCTAATCCGCACCCCAATAATCCGAAACCCTCCCTAATCCGAACATCTCATTACTGTTCGAAATGCTATCTGAACAAGGGAGCATTTTTCGGATTAATGGGGTAAAGTACGGAGTTCTAACAAATACCTCTGTAATCCGTGCAAGGCGCTTCTCATTTTTCGGATAAAAGAGGTGATGAGCGAAAAATCTNGAGTCGGGCTAAAAATTCCGACTCCGACTCCGACTCCGACTCCTAGAGCAAGTGAGAATCCGACTCCGACTCCAACTCCGACTCCGCCTCAAATCCTCCGACTCCGGCCGACTCCGGCTCCGACTCCGACTCCGCAACCCTGGTTCTGGTAGTATCCTATGAGAAACGGAAAACATTGTAGACCAGTAAGACTCCACCGCCATGTTTGTTAAAAGAACTGCTGATAGATGGAGTTGCATGTTTTGTCAACAATGCAAGCCAAGGTATGTGACCATACCTAATTTCATTGAAAACTTTCTCAAATGTCAAATAGATTTCCCCCACCACCTGAAATGTAATTAGCGTTCCTAATTACTAATTCACGTGATTCTTTGTGTATCATTTATACCTACAAATTTTATGGAATTAATTTTTGAAAATGCCGTAAGTAGATTTTCCCCACCTGAGATATAATTAGCATTCCTAATTACTAATTCCTGGGAAAACAATGTGGTGAATATCAAATACAACCACCACATGCCTCAACAAAGCACAGCATGGCACTGCAGCCTACTGACTTGCTTGTTCTTCGCTTGCGTAGTTACGCAGGAAGGTGGAATATTGCGAATGTACAACGCCGGTTGGAGAAATGATGTTAAAGATCTTGCATATTCATATCAGTGAGGACATTGTTAAAAACTTCAAAAGTGGATAGCACCCATCCCAAATATAATTATCAATGTTGTTACTTCTAATTCATGTAATCCTATTGTTAAGAAATGTCAAAAAACTAGAAGTGTAGTTTATTCATTATGTCCAAATATTTATATCTTTAGAATCAGTAAAAAATAGCTGATTCAAATTACATGTATTAAAAGTAAAAATTATTTTAACTTCTATCATAATTACATGCGAGTTTTGGAATGTCATTATGTTGGTTGGTGCCGTGTTCCTAGAATAATTGCGTCGACTGTTGAAGGGTCAACATATCCGTAAGTTTGCCCAGTAAGTTGATGCAAGTGTTTTATAGAATAGTTAAACCTGCTCTAAAGAAAAATGACTTCCATTTTATGTGCAAACTATTAAGAGCTTTAATGGTTTTTTCCCAAAACCAGCACCAAAAATGGGTGTATAATGTTCATTGTGGGATATTAGCAGACCATTCCTGGCTATAAGAGCCAAGTTGTTGCTGAAGAACCATTTTCCAGTGCATAATTTTAGGAACAAAAACTTGCAAAATTTTTACTAAATAAAGTTTTGCCTATGCTATGGTAGGTAACTTTGGGGCGGGTCACTGATTGCACCTGCCAATCGCGGGTGAGTGACCCACCACCATTTTTCCAAAAACGAGAAGAGCTAACCAAAATCTGAATACACCATTGGAAATGGCAGGTTGGTAAACCTTGAAACCCTCCCAATCAAAGCTGTTTTTAGAGATAAAAAATATTGCAAGACCATAAAAGAGTCATCCCACAAACTTTGGTATTATAGCAAAACTAAACAAAGTGCCAGCTTGAAAATTTGCACGAAGTTGAGAAAATACTTGTATTTGATGCTCCTACATGCATATTGATGTAGGTACATGCAATTGTTTTTTTTTTTTTCTTGTGTACCAGCAAGTGCGATCAGTCTTCCGCCATCTTTCCTGTCGGGTGGGTGACTGATCACACTTGCGGGAAAGGGTCCATTTTCAGCGTCGATCTGTGTTTTTATGTTGGCTATGAATAATTTTTGATGTATTCTTCTTAACGTGATCTGGGGGGGGGGGGGGTCACTTTCAGTTTGGTAGTAAAATTAAGACGTTGAGGCTCAACTTCTCTGAATCATCAGACAGGAGTACTGGCTTTGACTTACCTACTAAAGTTTTAAGCATTAACTCTTGAATCAATTACCTGTGAGACCTATGAAATGGAGATACCGTTGGTTCAATATTGGGCTGCTTCTAACACCTGCTAACAATTCAATCTGTGTTAAGTTTTTGTAACTTAACTTTTAGTGTTTTGAGTTGGGGTCAAAAATTGAATTTTTGTGTTGGTGGTGTACATTGTCTTACCAAATGCTCGTGTACAAATTTAGAATCTTCCCTTGAACCTTGGCACTCCACCATCCAGCTCACTACAGAAAAGGTACCTCTCAAGTTGTGTCTACTAATTTTATTATTTTTTTTTTATTTCAGGGTGTAAACAGCCCTTCTCCTGACAGACAATGAGAGCTAAGGTGAGTACTGGACACTTTGAAGCTGTTGTATGTATTGAGTGTTTATGATTAGCTATATACTTGACATGTTTATTAGTTATTTTTAGCATTTTGGATTAATTCAATTTTTCAACTGTTTTTGCAATGAATTATTTTTGTCTCTGTGGATTTTTGATCTGGCTGACTTGCTTTACCAGGAATTGAAATGTAAAGTTACTTTCAAAAAAATGACAATTATGGAATGCCAGTGTGCCAGGTATGATAGTTTGAAGAACTTCATACTAAATTAATAAAACACTGACTTTCAAATGTGTTTACTGACTGGCCCTCTATGAGCTATTGCCATTAGTTCAGAATCATGGAGACTTCTGGGGGATAACAAAGTAGAAAAAAAAATGTTGGGCAAGGACTAGATCGTGCAAGCACAATTGAATGCTGCAGATCTGTGGAGCTAGTTGTGGCCTGAAATGTGGATTACAGTGGCTAAGAAGCTTTGATCATTAGGAGTTTGGCGCTCCTGGAGGAGTTTGCAACTGTGGAGGCTATTGCTCCCAATATTTGTAGGGACGATTTTTAAATGCATTGATTAACTTTATGCCAACAGTTTTGAAGGGCAGTCTATTCCAAATGTTCACAATGAAGTACAGGAATAACTGCTGGCTGACAGTAGTTCTTAGATCTCGATGCTCCTTTCTGGCCATTGTTTTGTAAGAGATCATTTATGTCTCTTTCAAAAAAGTTCTGTTGTAGGTACGTCATTTAATCCATTCAAATACTTCAATGTTTCTGTTAGTTGGTCCCTTAAATGTTTGTTTGAGAGCCCCACTTCTTGTAGGTGACATTTGCATGGCTTACTTTGCAGCTGAGGTACCTATCAACTTTGCGTTTGATTCTTCACATTTGTCAGTATTTTTGCACTTGTGTGGCGACCAGAGATGAGCAAATTCTAGATGTTGGTGCACTAGTGCTTTATGCAGAGGAATTGTCCTTTGATTTCTACTAAAATTTCTGATAATGGAGCTAAGTACTCTGCCCAAAGTGTAATTTTTCTTTAAACATCTTATTTTGTGGTATTCTAGAAATGTAGGGATATTTTTTATCGCAGTTGTTAATTATAGGTGTCTTTTTCAGTGGCGGAAGAAGCGTATGCGCAGGCTTAAGCGTAAGCGCAGGAAGATGAGGGCGAGGTCCAAGTAGATCACAGGTAAGATATGAAACCTAATCTTAGTTCAGTAACAAGCCATTGCAAGTAGTCTGTGCAGCTTATAAAATAGGACTTGACAGTAAGTTGCGATGGACTCGGAGAGTACGGTAGTCAGAAACAACTATTATGAGTCGGTCCATTCAACTTATCAGCCCTGAACAAGGTTCCCAGCCATACCTGAAACCAGGAAATCGTAGGAAAATGAAAGTGGTACTTTGAATCTAGGAATTTGAGATAAAATTAATCAATCATGGAATATGATTAACCAAGGATATAGAACTTGTCTCTTGTTCAAACACTGACACTACAATATGACCATGGTGTTTTATTTTTATTGTACTAATGTGATATGGTACGCTAAATTGCTTAAAGGGAGTAGCACACCTTGCCTCCTAGCAGTTTCTAATATTTTTACACCATAATACGATCATACTTGACATTATGGTGTAAAATTTGAAGTGCTAATGGGCACTTTGCCTTCAGAGTGATTTCATTCTTTGTAAGATGTAGCTCTCGACTCTGTGCTTGTCATACGGGCTATTGCAGGTATTCCTTCACGACCGCGACATACCGGTACTTGTCCACGTGATTTCCTTATCGCGGATTTATTTTGTGACCACGCTTTCTCCACCGCTCCAAATGTGTTCAGAACAACATTGCAGAAAAGTATCTTATTCTGACGTGTTTGGTAAGCTGCCGGCCACAGCATAACAGCAGTTCACTATACAAATTTCCAATATTGGGCCTTACTAAGAAATGGATCAAAAGAAATGCATCGTGAAAGTATAGAAGAAAGTTTTAGTAGTTGATGGTGTAATGAGCCAGTATAAAACCTTATACGATGAAATTAAACATCAATAACTTGTATGCTAAAGTTCTGCTTTCATTACGTAATTGCAGTATATGTATTTGTGGGCATATATTTTTTCTAACCCAGTGGTTCCCATTGGGGGTAAACCATATGAACCTACGGTCCCTCTGCCGGTTCACACACGAACCATCTACTGGTTCATGACGTTTGAAGCATCTGTAGCAATATTACATTGTTTTTATTCCATAGATTATAATTATAAAGTAGCTTAAAATAATCTTCTACGTAAATTTATTGAAATTGCAAAATTTTTCACTCTAATCGTTACCCTTAAATGCTTTTCCTCAATCACAAACGGTGAGAGCAGCATATGCTAACCATTATTCAATACAAATAGTAAATTAGGGCGAGTCATGTGTGAAGACTTGCTGAAAGTGAATAATTGCTGAACTGCGATGTCACGTAACTGTGACGTTAGTATTTATATGTTTGGTGTGTGTTATGCCTCTGCCGTTCTGTATTAATCAAAAAGCAATAGCCTGGAAGCCACAGACATCTACAATGCTAATTCAGTATGTAATAAACTAAGCTGATGCCAGGTTAATGGGGGGGGGGGGGGGGTCAGTGTGCTTTAGGGTGATTTCACAGGGGTCCGTTGTAATTTGAACTTGAAGAACCACTGTTGTAATCTGTAAGTCTTGAATAAACAAATAACACAGTATGTATAGCCTATCGGTAAATTATAGAGCTACCTTTGGATTGTGGAACAAAAATGAACGTGAGTACCAGTCTTTTAACTTTTACATTCTATTAGTTACCCCGTAGAAAAATATCTTCTTTGAACAAATTCAGCTAAGAAAACTGGCAACTTTTAACTAGAACTTGTAATTTTACTCGTGATTTGGCGAAGGTGGTCAAGCTTGGAACTTAGAGAGCGCGGTCGTGGAGAAATACCTGTGTCGGGTCTACTTCCATCTATTACAATGGACATTTTAATGATTCTAATAAGATTGACATTGTCAATGAATATTTAGACTATTTTCGCTGAATTTCGTGACTTTGGGATCCTAGTATTATGATCACTGAATCGACCCAAATTTTCACACAGTAACAACTTTAGATAATAAATTCAACCCACTGCAACGTTGATAATGACCACTGTAGCTACATGGTAAGGCAAGAGTCTTGTTTGTCAATTTTGCAAAGGCAATATAGTTTACTTTTTTCGGTTATGTGAATACACTACATTAGTTTCCAATGTCTTTTTTTTTTTAATTCTATAAAGTTCTGTGAATTTACGTTATCACAGTTACGCTCATTAGAAATGGAAATCTTGATGTATAGGCCTGTATAAACAGAAAAAAAAAAGTTCTTACCTGTAACATTTTGATGGAAGTAAAGAAGAGAGGAAAATTTAAGCAAAAAATCTGTTCATACCGGCATTGAGGGTGGGCTCACTCACAATTTAACTATCTTATCAGTTTGCTTGGACTTTTGAGCTTTCCTACCGTGAGCATTGATTGGCTATGAGGGACTGGAAAGGACATTTCTGTATATGCCTTTGTGATAGATTCATATTAAACGTGTTATAACGGCACTCGTATATTCAGAAAATTAGGCAAGTTCAGTACCGTAATCACTCTTGTCTGGGCGAAAAATATGTAATTAGTTTCCATCCTGGAATTGTGTATTTCAATCTTGGAAATGCAATTCTGGGAACCATGCATGAAGCAAACTGGCATCACGCGTTGCAGTTTATCCAGTCCTACCTAGTTGGCACTGTTTCATTGTTATCGCAGTTGTCTGCTTTCGTAGGATGTTGAAACATTAAAGTTCCATTGCATTAAGTCAGTTTCAATCGGAATGATAGGTCCTCATTAAGTCCTCATTAACAGTAAAAATTCATTTACACTTTATATATTGTTCTCTCCATCCTAAATGTGTATGCTTGCCGTCTGATTTTAGCTTCAATAATTGTACCGAACTGTTTGCAATCACTAAGAAATTCTCCGTGCATCTGACCCGTCTATTCAACAATGATACGAATGCTTGTATTAATAAATTGAAATAATCTTGAGTCGCACTGGTGATGGATTGGATGTAATTTTTTGAACATCCGCGGATGCGTATCTTTGTGCGTTCAGTCACCCACGGATGCGAATGTCATCTGCAAACCACAAACACTCTGACGACGGCAGTTTGTACACTTTGAAGAAAACTTGCATGGTGCGGTGTTGACAGGGACAGCGCTTGCACACTTTTCAATCCAAATGAGAATTTGCAGTTTTCAGCAACATGGATAAGTTTAGTATACTGTGATAAAACCTGCAGATCCGCTCTTTTGCTGCGGATGCGTATCTTGAGCGGATTTTATTGTTCCTACATCCGCGGATGCCATCTCATCATCCGCGGATGCAGATGTCTAAAAGGTGCGGATGTTCCGCGGTTGCTGATATTTGTCCCATCATTACGTGCGTCACAATAATCCCTTTGGTGCAGTTTGAGCTTTGTTCGTAACTCGTACACATAAGCCAAAATGTTAATGTTCGTCGAGGTATTGCTGAGTGACTTGACACTGAACCCTAATTTATGGACGCAAGTAGTATACTGATGGTACATTGCGTAGGAAGTTTGAGTTTAACTTTACTGTTGGCTATTGTGCAAATGTCGCGGAGTACCAATTTGGACAATAATTTTATCTTTGTGGTAGTTCTCAGAAAAATAGACCAGGCGTTCAAAAAGGTTTATAGGAAAGCTGACCCGTAGTAATTCTTTGTTTATTTAAATACTAATTCGCACTTTTTCTATATTTTTCAGGTCTCCCTGGGTGAAGAACTCCTACCTTCATTTCCAATAAATAAATGAAAAAAAAAAACACAGTTTCTTTATCCATTTACAGTACTTACACGGTGCCAACTGTAACTCACGTAGGAAAAAAACGCCCCTTGATACCGTTGCTGAGTGCTCCTAATTGCACATATGGAAACAGATTGTCTTGGTAACGTTTATGTACCACTGCAACCTGGACATATATATGGGCCCTACTCCCCAGGGGCAAACCAGAGTACCTTTTCCGCAGGAGATGTTAGTTCCTGCTGACGAGGTTAGTTTTCTAAAGCTAGGTAGGTTCTCTATTGCCTTTTCTGTTTCGAGAGCTGGGCTGTCGCGTACCTAGTCCGCGGGATTTCTCTGGAAGGCCGACCATTCTCGTGTCTCCTACTATGTTTTGCGCCTTGTTTCCCGCCCGTAGTAGCGCACGTAGGTCACGCGACAAAATTTGTGGTATTTAAATACTGCACTCATCTCTGTTGGAACGCCTGAGTTGCGGCTACGGAGGTTGAACAAAGTTTATAGTAATAACTGCAAGCTGGATTATTATCAACTCACTGATCGTTGACGGAGACACTTTGGTGCTTATGATCTGGTAAATTGAGAGTAGAACGGTCGAGTCGCATAACCACTACCGGAGTTCAGACCCCTGCAATGGAAAAATTCGGTAGCATAAACATTTCTAGGGCAATGCAATCTCTCATTTTAGCGTCGCACACCTCTCGATAGAGTTTTTGTGAAGTTGAAAACAAACTCGAGAGTTCTCAAAATGAAAGAAATTTTTGCGGGATCATTTCTGTTTAGAGTGTAAGTGAAGCAATGGTGGGCACCCCTTCACAACTTTTTTAATTGCGACCCGGGCGTGTTTTTTCATTACATTGGTATTGTGAAGGTGTGGCAACCATTGCTTCCCTAATTCATTCCTAGCAACATCCTTATCAATTCGTGAGAATTTCACGATCCATCAACGTTGTTTCTGGGAGGGTTCGCCCAAAAATCCTCTGTTTCTGTACCGATCGAAATGTCACTTGCTACAGATATGAAAAATTGAAAAACTATTGTACTCTAGGCCTGACTTGGACGTTTTCCTACTTTCGCCATAGCAAAAGGTTATTCAAACGAGCTGAGTCTGATCCTCTATAAGAACACTCTTTTCGGTTTGACTTTTGAAAGTTCTTGAGAAAATTCATAGAAACTTTTCCCATTTTTTTTAAGTGCGCTGTCACTAGTTTCTTCTTTAGAGAATCTAGCAGAAAAGTTTCGAGTTTACACATGTGCACAAAGTTTCATTCAACAGAGTACAAAAGATATTCGAGAATTTTTGTTTTTTTGTGAATACTCCCTCCCCTTGTGTAGCTAATTGAGACTTGACGGCTGGGACACAAGCTAACCTAAAGCTGAGGAGTCTCACAAATGTGAAAAACACTTCTCCCTATTCACACTTGAGATGTTCAAGAGAGATATAGGCCTAGAGCTCCGTTCAATTGGAACAGCGACAGGCGCAACAGAGACAAAAACTAATTTAACTAGTGAAATATACTACCTATTTCCTTTATAACGTTAACTTGAAGTAAATAAAATTTTGAAGTAACCAACTGCCGTGGCTCCGAAAGCGAAGGTATCGGCCGGTAGACGTTGCTGGAGGACGGGGGGTGGTGCAAAACTTGCACACCTGACCCGAGCATCGCGCGCCTAAAAAAAAATGCATGGCTCCATTCTGAACTTTTGCCCAAATGCGCGAGTATGCAGGTTTATAGACGTCGATTCAGTGAACCCAACTAGCAAACTCATCCTATTCACTATCGCGTGCACCGCCTAACGACAAGACAACTGTACACAAAAATTTAACCTATTCGTTTTGTCTTCATGTGAATATTAAGGGGACTCTGCTAAGTTTTTTTTTCATTCGTGTTGCAAATAGACAGACAATGACAAACTCAACGCCACTAGCACCAGACTACTATCTACGCCAAACGTTACGCATTTGTCGGAGTATGCTTCATCGGTCACAAATGCAACAGCATAAGTTATGGACGGATCATGAAATTTGCGGGGATCGTTGTTTGGCTAACATTCCTTCAACAGTAAGTTGACCCGTTTCTCTGGCAACGTAGCCTCGGTAACCTAAAAGTATCCAGGGATTTTAAAGAAATTTACGGGAAATGTCACTAGAAGCGAACGACCAAGTGCTTGCTGAACTGCAGGATTGTTTTGTTTAATCAGTAGCTGACCCAAAATTTTATCAACTGATTTTTTTTTAATTGCTGAATTGTCACGGTGGTTCAGAGGCGTAAATAAAATGCTGGTGATTATCACCGGCGAACGAAGTAAGAGAGGTCATAATCTCGTTGATTTAAGTATGCTGTATATATGTTTGTCCACCTAAGAAGTGGTAGTAGGAGTTCAGCAGGGAGTCTGGTGGTTTGACCTAGATATGGCCCATGCCAAAAACTAGGATTAGCTGTCCATCAAAAATGACCGCGATGAATTTTGTTGGCGGTTCACGTAGTAGTAGCGATTTTACTAGCGCTTCAGTGGCACACTGCCTGTATCGCGCCAACTATTAATGTGTGTAACCACAGGCTAGGGCGCGGAATTTGTCTCATTTTGTATTCTAAAAAACTTGCAAAGAGAACTTTATTATCATGATCAAGCTTTACATATAGTACTGTATATGTAATTCACAAAGAAAACGGTAGAGCTGTAGTTGACGATAGCAATTATCGTATAGGATTCATCACTGCTTGTGATAGAAGTTACATCTGGTAAGAAAAGTCTTCAGGGCATTTCTATTAAATTGGCCACGAGGTCCCTCAGAAAGCATTCCTCGGAGGATGAAATCAGCATCCCGGCCATGCTGGTTCGGATAGCAGTTCCTCCGCTCGTTGAAGGTGGGGCACGGCCATAAAATGCAAGACACTGAGGGGTACGACGCAGTCGTTGCAATAGGGTTGCGCACGCCTCATCCGCAGATAGTCGTAAGTCTCGTGAGCCCAATAAGCAGGCGGCACAGTACGACGTCCATTCGGCGGTCGTCGCTCTTTCACGAGTGCCACTGTCTGACTGTTTCTTTGATTGTTCGCGATTTATTTCTCTGCGCCAGCCACTATGATTGCCATAGCTCGCGCAGGTTTCGTTTGATTAGTGGGTAATAGTCTAGGCATGGGACTGCACCGTTTGCCGCGGGCAAATCCTCCGACAGGGCCACCTGCCTCGACTCCTCGTCAGAAAGCTCATTGCCCGAGATGTCAACATGACTAGACACTCGTGATGTCAACATGAGCAGACACACAGATACACACGGACTTTCCATCCTCTTGCAATTTTTGTATCGTACATACTATTTGGTTGACGGAGTGGATGCTGTCGTATGCTCGAATAGCCTGTACTACACTCAGTAAGTCCGCGAATGTGGTAAAGGTGTTCTCGTAGCTGTCTAATGAGCAGCGCCCCGCACACGCCGAACAGCTGTACGGTGAAAATCGAGGTCTCCTGTAAAAGCCGGCATGCTCTAGTTTCACCGGTCGCAGGGGTTGCGCATCCAACTCGGTCTCTCGTTTTAGAGCCATCGGTATAGATGTGGGTAGAGTCACTATGTTGGTCTCTCACGTAATCCGTGAAGAGAGTTTTTAGTAAGAGGGGATGGGAGTCTTTCTTTCTTGGGTATTTCGCGCCGGGGCAAAAAGTTGAAACTGGTATGCGCCAGGTCGGCTCGTCTCTGAACAGGACCGGGGCCATCTTAAAGGGCTCAATTTCCGCTATGAAGGAGAGGGCTTCATAGTCATTGGAGGAGGGAAGTGTCTACGGAAAGTCTTCTCCCTCTACTCGGTCTCGGCACACACTGTCCCAGGCCGAGGATTGGGGAACTTGTTCTAAGCGGGCTAGATACTGATAGGTAAGTTGCGCCCTGCGCTGCTACAAGCTGGGCTCGCCGCTCTCAGCGAGAAGACTTGGTATGGGTGATGTACGGAAGCCTCCGGTGCATGGCCTTAGTGCTGCATTGTGCAGTGTTCAGTCGATTCAGGACTTAAGTCCTCGCGGACTGATATACGACACAGCAGTAGTCTAGTCGGGAACGAACAAGAGTTTGGTAGAGGTATAAAAGGGTTTGCCGGTTGCCGCCCCACGACAGTGTCGTCAGATGCTTGAGTAGGTTGAGGCTACGCATGCACTGCATTCTCAACATCTCGATGTGGGTAATCCATGACGGTCTTCTAATATTCCGAGGAATTTTACCTCTTCGCAATAGTTTATCCGTTGTCCGTATATTTTAAGTACAGGTGACGCCACAACTCTGGCCCGTCTTACGTGGAGGGCAGGGGTCTTGGCAGCAGAAAAGGCGAAGCCATGGTCGGTCGCCCAGTCAGAAACGCGGCAGATGGCTCGCTCCAGTCGTCGATATAGAACTTCCACATGTATCGAGTATAGCATCAGGTCATCTACGTATAGTGACTCGTGTACGTATTGGGGAAGGTTGTTGGCCATGATGTCGTTTATCGCTAGTAGGAACAAGGTACAGCTGATGATGCTCCTCGGCGGGACCCCCTCAACCTGCGTCATTTCAGCGGAGGCCTGTCCCACTCTAACCCTGAAACTCCGCTCGCTCAAGAATTACTACAAGTAAAAGGCCATGTTACCTCCTATGCCACTTTTGTGAAGTTGCAGGAGTATTCAGTGTCGCCAGGCTGTGTCGTTTGCCTTTTTAAGATCGAAGAAGACGCATATAGTGTGCTCCTTAGGTGTCTAAAATGTAAAATGTAATTGTATCCGAACGATGGCATCGGTGGTGCTACGGGACTGTCGAAAACCGTGATGCACGTTGCAGAGGAGCTTGTGGGCTTCTAGATATTTCATCAGACGGGTGTTCACGATTTCTCCATGATTTTTTCTGGGGCAGTTTGTCAAAATAGGACGGTAGCTACTAGGTTCCGTGGGGGGTTTCTCTAGTTTCAGCAAAGCTAGTCCAGTGGCGAGGCGCCACTTTCCCGGATAGTCTTGTGTTGTCCAAATTTTGTTGTATATTGTCAGGAGTGCTCGAGCCACTGAATGGTGCAAGCGTTTCAGCATCTTGTAGTGTATACCATCAGGGCCGGTACTTGTATTTTTGCATTGTGTGAGGGCGTTATTGACTTCCAATGAAGTGATTGGATCGTTGTACGGCTCCTGGTCTTCTTCGGGAGAGGTAGCAAAAGTCCAAGGAGTCTCCCTTTACCTGCCACAATATGTTTGGGCATCACGCATCCAAGGGTCCCGAGTGCCTTCTCCGCAGGGGGTGGAGATCGGGCCGCAGTTCCTACTGAGAAGGTTAGTTTTGTAGAGTTAGGTAGGTTTCCTATATTTCTTTTCTGTCCCGGGAGGTGGGCCGCCGATCGAGGTGACCGACTTTTCCTGCGGGGCTCTTACCTAGCTCGTGCGGATGGCCACAGAAGGGACCGTCCGCACGGGCGCTTCTTTCTTCTTCTCTTTTCGTCCTTCATCTCTTGCCACCTGAGCGCAACGTGGTGGTTCTGGCTGTAAGGCGAGTAAATCATCTTAGATCGCTATTGTCCAAGTTTCAGAAATAGCGGGACAATACCAATATCATAATAATAATAAAAATCCAAGGGGTCTTGTTTTGATCATCTTCTCTTTCTCGCCTGAAAGATTCGCGAGCAAGGCCCCGATTACACAACACTGCTGCGTGCGATGACAAATGTCACTGCTTCCCGTCAAAACTCGCAGTGGGCAATGTTCACTTCTTCAGCGCGATCGCACAGGACACAGCTGCCGACACGTTTCAATGTCACTCAGTGTTACTCCAGACATGTGGTAGTAGCATTGAACGGAGAGCGCATTTACAGACATGCTTGCAGTGCAGTGGCTGGCACGCCACTGCCCCACTGCCGCTCAACGCTGCCTTCAGTGAAGGGAATGAGAAGGAGCACGTTCATTCTCGGCAAAAAGTGACAGTTTCACGTGTCATTGACGAAAAGGAGAGCAAAGCACTGCTGAAAGAGAGCAAATCGAGAAGCAGTGACTTGATCACCGCACGCAGCAGTGACTTGATCACCGCACGCAGCAGTGACTTGATCACCGCACGCAGCAGTGACTTGATCACCGCACGCAGCAGTGTTGTGTAATAGGGACCTTCGTGACGGAAGAATATGAGCTCCAATCAATTCTTCTAAAGGTTAAGTAAACACTCTCGTTGCTCTCCATTTCCTGGTATAAACCATCGCATTAGGAAATATCAAGTGATCGGTAGAACTTAGTCGAAAGATTAAGAGAGTGTCTTGAGAATTTTTCTTTTTTCAGAGCCGTCTTCAACGGAAGAGTTTCGAAGCTATTGCGATGTCTGGTCCTATGAGCGTTATTCTCACGACGTCTTGGAGCTGAAAGACAAAGAACCGATTTCGGGTAACAACACGACATGAGCAAGAATTCAGTAACACTACCAGCTTAGCTTGAGACACTGCAGAATTCTGATTTTCTGCTACAGCTTCAGTCAAACCGACATGAACTTAACATTGACATTGTGCAGGTGATACATACTGCGATATCAAGGCCAATAAAGAGAACGCTTCATTGCGAGGCAATGGTTAAAACTAAAAACTGTCGATTAACACACAGAAAAAAATCCCTAAGGTTAGGGTGTGCTAAAACTAATGGTTAATGTAACATTTCATTGTTTCTTATGTGAGGTCAGTTATACGAAAAAATTAGAGAAAACTGTTAACGATGCCGATAGTACAGTATTTACAAGTTTCTGTAGGAACTGGAGAGATCAAAAGCCGTCAGTGACTTGGGTCATGTAGTACAGCGGCAATGAGAGCGACAATATGTATATGTGAGATAATCGTCCTGCCAATAACGTTAGGATGTTGATGCAGGTCATATGTTGCCGCTGCTCGAAAACCAGTGGTATAAATGAGCGAGGTGACAGCAGAATGTTTACCACATACGGCAATGGAATGCAACGATACACCACTCAGGACGTTCACACACACCACTGCGAGCTACCATGCAGCTGAGCTAAGCAGAGTCTGACTGCGAGGGGGACGCAGCAGACGGCCCACCACTGCCCCCCGTACAGTGGGGGGACACGGTAAGGCTGGGTGACGCCGACATATCCTCCCGTGCTGAGAAGGGCGACAGAGAAGTCGTAATGGTCTGCAGAGCTGCTAAGGCCTCCAAGATGTCGAGCAGCAGTTCACGTGACAGGGACCGTAAGCCTCCGGACTGACAAACCTGCAAAATATTGAAACAAAAAAATTGGTTAGTTTCCCAACTTAGTGGTGCGTCAGGGGCCCGCATCGTTATGCTAGATAGAATGGCAAGTGGTATGCTAGCGCCGCAAGCAAAACACTGCGACTAACGATAATAGCTGGGTAATATTGGTAATAAAAATAAGGATTTCTCAACTTTTTGTGAATCAATTTCTGAAAAGACTACAAAGCAATATGCTACGTGACGTTAACATCGTTGACAAGAGTTAGTATAAGATAAAATAATTTAGTGAAATCATTTGATTTTGCTTGACAGGCGGCAATAGCCATCAAATTAAATCATCCAAATGTTTACTGTTGGCGTAAATCAGTACTATATAATAATTCACGTCGTGTTTTTATTTATTTACTGATATATTTATATCTTTCCTGTCACGCTCTATGGGAATAAGATACGAGAAAATTCAGATTTCAAAATGTAAAAAAAGTGGGGTACCTTACAATCTTTTTCTTCGGCAAAAAAAAAAAGTTGGGTACCTTGCAATCTTTTTCTTCAGTATTAGATAGGGGAAAAATGAGGAAGCCCAAAAGACGGCGGGGGTTTTGGTGAAGTGTTAATTTTTTGCCGTCATTTATAA
>LQNS02278127.1:6104241-6124884 GCA_001587735.2 Parhyale hawaiensis | reverse complement strand
ATGCTGTCACACGGCGCATTGCACATCATGCTGTCACACGGCGCATTGCACATCATACTGTCACACGGCGCATTGCACATCATACTGTCACACGGCGCATTGCACATCATACTGTCACATGGTGCATTGCACATCATACTGTCACACGGCGCATTGCACATCATACTGTCACCCGGCGCATTGCACATCATACTGTCACACGGCGCATTGCACATCATACTGTCACACGGCGCATTGCACAGCATACTGTTACACGGCGCATTGCACATCATACTGTCACACGGCGCATTGCACATCATGCTGTCACACGGCGCATTGCACATCATACTGTCACACGGCGCATTGCACATCATGCTGTCACACGGCGCATTGCACAGCATACCGTCACACGGCGCATTGCACAGCATACTGTCACACGGCGCATTGCACATCATGCTGTCACACGGCGCATTGCACAGCATACTGTCACACGGCGCATTGCACAACATACTGTCACACGGCGCATTGCACAGCATACTGTCACACGGCGCATTGCACATCATGCTGTCACACGGCGCATTGCACATCATGCTGTCACACGGCGCATTGCACAGCATACAATCACACGACGTATTGCACAACATACGGTAGGCGGCATCAGTGCGGTGCTTGTAAGTATTAATATATTTGACACAAGAACCAATAGCAAGCGGTGTAACTGGAGGCGCAGCTGCAACAGGCTGACAGACAGCCTAGTGACATCCCTCGTGGCAGTGGCAGCGAGATGTACATACTGGACTCGCTTGTGGCAAGGCCGGGCACGAAAGAGAGCCTCACTTGACTGCAGTGATACACGAGCCTTATGGCTGTGGCACATGCTAGCCAGAAACTGAGGAAACTCTCGCAAACGCGCAAATTTTTTGTGCAAAAAAGGCCCCTCCCTATTCACACGTGAGAATGGTCCGTTGGTCAAAAAACTTCGAGCTCTGTTCACCAAAACGATGGTGTCATGGCTACGGACTGAACACCACGACAAAAATACATCTAACAAACAGAATAATACAATAGATGCCACCCACTGCCAATAAAAGTAATATCAAGTCCAATTCTGTGATACAATATCTTGGAAATAATAAACCTGTTGCGACTCTGAAAGCAGACTGAACGCCCTACTCGCCGATAAATCTCTCTGGACGGTTTGTTGACATATTTTCGCGCGTTTGACCAGTGTAGTAGTAGTATGGGAAGATTTAAGCCTCCCTAAATAAGTACTAAGCTCTTCTAAAGAGAGGAAAAGGAAGAGACATATAGTATGTCGATAGAACCGGGGAACCCATGCACGAAGGTGTTCCCACATAGGATCAATGCGCATGGGAACAGCAAGTCAGGAAAGAAGAGGAAGAACAGACAACAGTAAGATCAGTACGAGTATGAAAGTGGGTACGAAAGACAGACGTCCCAAAGGTCTAACTAATGGCTAAAGTAACCTACACAAACCCCCTCGGGGCGCTACTCCTCATAACAGAGGATGGGCGACCGTAACTAACCTAACCCTATGGCCTATGCCCCTGAGGGGTTTGACGAGTGTATCGAGCGCAAAACTGCTGCATGCTCCACACCAAGACTTTGCGCTAACGCGAGAGGCGCAAAACTCGGATACTCGTTCTTTATAATAGCGTGTGGCATCGGCATAAGACTGACAGGAAAACAAGGCTGTAGACAATAAAGTAGGGACTCACCCGGGGGTAGTGATGCACTAGTAAATTTAGCGCGTATTTCTTCATATCCAAAGCCTGGATGCGGTCAGCAGCTTCCAAAATTTGAATTACATTTTCACAGGTAACGTTCATCTCCAAGTTTTGCTTGCAGAAAGCCTGTGACAGAAACACAAAATTTATACATCCTCAGTAAACTGTTTGGTTGGGCATTAGGGGGTAAATTATTCATCATCCTTCCACCTGGAAGAGAATCCCTACGTCAGAAGCTGGGAGAATACACAGCAGGCGGCAAGCAAGATGCAGGACGGTTTCTCGATGTTCCCGGGTAAAATTAATCCATGCATACATACAGCGACAATTGTTCAATCCCTACCACTTGAAGCTGACAACCAAGATCCATTAACAAACTTATAGTGCCCAGCCCAAGTTGTTTCACAATTATCACTTGTACGTTCATTTACGAAGTTCCAGCGGCTCTTGTTGTGTAAGAGCCCAAAAAGCTTGCGACGGGTTATCTCATTGGCCAGGCGCACATATGCTTGTTCACAACGTTTTAACAGGAAAAAATACAAGCGTGTCATTCACAGAACATGTTTCTTTTCGCATGTGGAGATGTGTGTGACTAGCCAGTAATTGCTACAAAGTTGTAACGTTCACAACTCCTGGCCCAGGACCGCTTGCCTAATGCTCACCGTAGCTCCAAGACCACAAAGTAAGCCTAACTTCTTTGGAGCCGCTCGGCTACTCTTCTGTCAATCCCGTTTTACACGAAAATTTCAATTAGACTAACAGTTGAAATCAGAGGGAGACGAGTGAAAAATATAAAAATGAAGGGATAAAAACGAGGACAGAAAGTGCTTGTTTTTTGGCTGTATACGTGAGTGTGCAAGAAAAAAAAGTAAATACAATCCACACAGATACGTCACAGAATCCAGAAGCGAGAACTGTAATTGAACCCAGCTTTAGTGCAGTACACCGGCAGCGGACACACATATACACTACCTACAATTCTACACAGACGGCGGACGGCAACAAACATGACGTTACCTGCAGTCTGCTGTTGGTGAAGCCATAAAAATAAGGAGCAGCGAAGAGGTAGAGAGAATGTTCAGGCGGCATGTCGGTGGCACCGCAGTAGATGTAGCGCAGGAGGGACTCACACGACTGTACGGACGGCACCAGCTCTCCTATCGCCAGCTGAGGCACAATATCAATACATATTAACAAAATAAGAGGACTTCGAACAGCAATTAACCACTCTCATATTTACAAGTCAAGTTTTTCTTAATCTACAGTAGCTTCGCTGATGAAAAAAACAAGCACTGACTTTGCAGAAGAACAGACACATTAGGAAATACAAAGGATCTGAAGTGGCATTAATGCCTGGCGGAAATGCCCATGGACGATCAAGATTAGGTGTAGGCTATGTTAGTACGATATTTTTCAATAGAATAGAGGCAGCGGCCAACACACTGCAGCCACAACTATTGGCTAGACTATCATCCATCACATTCACTATCCAGACACATAAACAGCACACGACACAGTACTGAAGGGAATAACAAAGATTTACACAAGTACGGACGCTGTACGCACCTTAACAGTATTGTCAGGCGGCATGAAGGAGCGGAACATGGCCTCAAAATAGGAGCAGCGAGCGGCGAGCACGGCCTTGTGAGCAGGTATGGCCACATCGTCCACCAGCAGGCGTATGTCACAGAACTCGGCACACACCCTGCGCTCTGTCACAGCCAGCAGGTCCTGCTGCAGACTGCTGGGCAGCTGACCTGCACACACATACACACATTGTACCCACCGTGGCAATAGCTGCACACTAGTGAGATACACGCAGTCTTTCGTATTATTAAGTACACGGTTCAATAATTAAGTATTTCTAACAGTAGAAACAGAAGGAGCTGAAGAAGTAACAACTAAATTCGCTGTCGAGGTTGCATTTTGCCTTGCTCAGTGTGCATTCAACCGTGGGGCCTCATAAATCTAAGAACACAAGGCTTCAATTGAAAGAAGAATTCAACATCAATTCTCTCGGATACAGCGAGATGCAGGTGAAAATGAGGCAAGTAGCGTAACGGGCGAAATTACAGCGGCGGTGAGAAACAAAAGATGGAGACAAACGGACAGCAGAGGACGCGACAGATCCTGCAAGCTCACTAGAGCAGGCTAGAGAGCAATGGTGCTGACAATGAAAGAAACAGTCGAGTTTCTAAGTAATTTAATACAAAAAAAGGAGCAGTTAACGAGCTAACTTCAGAAACAGAATACACAAGAGGAAGATAATCATCAGGCATGTTAATACAGTACCATTCAAACTAATGAGCGTTTACAAGTGGCCCAGCAGGCACAAAGAGTTCATAATTTGACAACGTAATACGAACTAATCTATAATAGTAATATAATTCTGTGACAGGGTGTAGTGTACAGCTGTGTTTCGTCATAAGAATAGTTAGCAGTCGAGAGTTTCGCCAGCGTAGCAATTGTAGGTGGCGCGGAGCTGAAGGTGGTGCAATATTTGAGCCCAGCATTGAGGCTGGAAGATCTGCATCTGACAGTGAATTCATCCGTCAGTTAAGCATCGCAACATCCGGACCGCGCGCTTCTACTGGCAGGGCAATATGGCGTCGGTGTAGCGTGGGTCCAACCCGCATAAAAAGGCAATAATGAATTATTATTTAAATTTAAGTCTCGAATCAAGATCACTTTATCGGTCAATATATAATTAGCAGCAACTACTTGATTAATGAGATTCTTGAGGTTAAGCTATGCAGGGATCTTGTCAGGGCAATTCTGGTGTAAAGTAATATTTGTTAGCCACGATTGATGTCATTATTTTGTTCCTACCGAGAATGACGGCTCGTTCCGTAGCGCTCTCTCTCTTGATTTCTCAGTACTAAATTGAGGCTTTTCCTTGTTTTCGTTCTCATCGCATAATAATCACAAGGAAGACTGCAAACACTGTAGAGGCGAAGTACCTTACTGATTGCTGGGAAAGCTGAACACGTCAGCTAGAGGGGGTTTCACGGGGAAGTGCATGAGGTATTATACTAGCGTAACAATGATGGGTCCAGCCTCTTAGTAATCTTGTGTGATTGAAATCGTGCCTCTTTAATTATTCTTATAATTCCAGAAGCGGTTACTGGCCTAGGCTACGCAACGCCTTACCTCTAAGTTCAATGAAAAATGGCAGCAGCAGTACCTGGGGCCTGGTCGTTCTGCACTCACTACTCAAACAAGACTGTGACGGTGGGATGCTGGCGTAGGTCTATCCGAGTGACGGCCGAGAGCAGGAGTCCGAGGTGCCTCCGCTCTCTTCTCTATTTATTGGAAACGTCCCGTAGCGAGCTGAGGGCTGCTTTGGGCGATGTTTGCTGCTTTGTCGTCACTCATCATTGGTGACGTGTATCGTCTTGGACACTACCTTATATGGTAATGTTCTTGCTTTAGCTCGCCTCATTGGTCGAGCTTTATCTTCTACGTTTCTGAAGATCTCCTAATAAAGAGATGTCACTTTACACGGCTTTCTATTGGCCAGGCTTTGTTTGATGCTATTTATGCATCTGTATGGCGCCTCTCGGTGTTTGCTGCACTCTTGGGCGCCTTATCTGTTGTTATGGAATTTCTCTGCTGCGCAACCAGTGGTTTGTTGTTTATTGGTTCGGGTACTGCTGCTTCTTATACTTAGCCCAATAATAATGATTTATACTATTCTATCAATATTTCAGAGCCTAGTAGGGCACTGACAATGGCACAAAGCAGCTTCAAGTGACCAAAAAAGAAGAGAGAAAAGAAGAGGAAGAGGCATATCATTCATGTGGCTGGACTTTTCAGTGGGCCCCACACGGGAGAACGTAGAAGCCTCGTAGGATAAGGTTGCTTACATCAATCGGCCACGAACCTCTCGGAGCAGAAGAAGCATAGAAAACTTACTCAACTTTTCGGGCAGCAACTGCGGCCAGATAAAACACCTCTGCACTAGGGGTGGATCCTCGGGATCATGATGTCCCTAAGATATTTTGGCAGGAACAGGAGCAGCCAGAATATCCTCTTGGGTGGGAGCAGTCTCAAAAAAGCAAGCTCCACCCGTGCAGCAAATACTGGGCAGCTTACCTGCAGCAGGAGCTCCCTGGTCACCAGGCTGGTCAGGCAGGCGAGGGGCAGCATTGAGGAGAGGTGGGGCAGGGGGAGGTGCCTGCTTCAGGCGTATGATCTCCACCATGAGACATTTGTCGAGTTCTTCAAACTCCTTAGACATCACAACAGTCGTCCAGTTCAGATCCTTCACAATGAACTGCACACACAAAAGAGTTGGTGCTGTACCGCACTGACCACACACACACACACACACATACACACACAGTCTCATCACACGGCTCGTCCAAGTTCAATTGCAGCATCAGACGAGCTACAACAAACGCAAGCTAAAACTAGGGACGCCTGATGGCGTAAGACCATCACCCGCGGTGGGGGCAAATTCAATAGTCATTTTTTATGACAAGCTAGGTCTAGTTTTTTGGCATGGGTCACATCTAGGTCAACCCAACAATCTCCCTACAAAAAATTAGGAGCATTGCCCAACTCCTTCGACCACTTAATGGGTGGACAGACAAACAAACAAACATACAAACTTAAAAAAATCTTCAACGAAACCATTATCCCCGCTCTTCGCTTCGCTCGCGGGTGGTAACAACTACACGGCACATATATATTTCCTCTGCCGGTCGCCCAAGGTTTACTAAAGATGAAGAGAAAATGTGCAATTATTGTCACGTTCTATAATAAACCGAGATGAAGAGTTAGACATAGCTATTTAGAGGCTAGGTGTCGGAGTAGGTCTTGGTTCAATCGACTCCGCCACCCTGGTAATATGTTGCTTATAGAATGTGGCAAACGTTTAGATAGTTAACGATGAGTGTTTACCAGTCATTACCCGCAGTAGAATCTACTACCCAACGCAGAGGAGGAGCTACTCCCCATAACAGAGGATGAGCGAACTTAAATAACATGACACTATGGCGCTTGAGGGGACTATGAAGGCATGAACTTTTGAAATAAAATAAAACAGTTTAAAAGTAAATTATATCCAGCACTGGGTTACTTTTTTTTGTATTTTTGTCCACCAACTAGCCCATTTCTAAGAAAAAGAAAAACGAGGTTTTATTACGTAAATATTGGCAAGGGTAACTTTGTTGTGCCTGGTCAACATGAAAAAAAAAAGGACAATCATTTCTCAAAGTTGAAACTAAAGGTACCGAAACGGAGTAAACAACGTTGAAAACTGTAAAGGGCAGAGAAGGAGAGATGAATTGATATTTCTATAAGCACAAACTTGCGGGACCTCTACTTTACAGTGCTGCCCTTGCAGCGCATGCAGACAATCATGTGATGGTAAATTATTTGTCGTTACAAACTGGACAAATGCCAACACTGTGCCCCTTACGCATGTGGGGCAGCGCTGTGTATATACGAGTGTAAGGAGCACCACTGAAGACAGTGCAGTGCCAATAACGAGCTCCAATCCTCTGGTATTACCCAGAAAATGAGGATAATTTGTAAAAGCCACAAATACGAATAACAGCAGCGGTCAACAGAGGCAGCTAATGACGACACTTGCACTGCAACAGTATGGAGTCAGAGGATGCCGTCGGCCAACTGCAACCAAGGGAATGATCCAAAGGCTTTGTATTCATACATATGACACAAGTTCTCCTGCCGCTGTATGGTGATTATTAAACATGTGACTTGATATAATCCTCACCTTTATTTCTTTCAATTGCCATCAATGAAAAGCATTGACCTGGTAGTGGGGGACGGAGTAGAGGGCGACCGCTGACATTGGGTCACTGCCACAGCAGCGCAGCGAGCGACGTACGACGCAACAAATTTGTTTCACGAAAAACCGCAATGTCGAGTACAAGTACTCTACGACACCTTCCGACGCAACCCAGACCGTGCACTGCTGTCGGTCATATGCAACATGTCTCTTGCAACAAAAGCATTGCATGGCTTTGCCTGTTGCGTTGGTGTAGCCCTGGCCTTAATGTTAGAACATAATGCTATGAGCATTCAAAAATAATTGAGGGAATAATGTTAAGTATACATACGTTACAACGGCGATAAGGCGTGAAGATGAGAGGTGCTGCAGCTTTGTAGTGCGCAAGCACAAGCCACCACAGAACTGAAACAATGGTAGCAAAAAAAAAGAACAATGGATCACCTCAGGGAGCAGAACAACATCCTTTTAAGGCTCGGCACCCGTCAGTTACGTAACACATTTGAGCTTGAGGTACAACATTGTTCAGGAAGGCAATAAGTATTCTAGCGGCGACACACTGCAAGGCACTAACCTTGAGGCAGAAGTCTTTGATGGGAGATAGCGCAGTTGTGTGGGCGTCACACAGCACACGCAGCACGTTGCGGTCATTGATGCTGCTGGCCAGGAACTGCATGCACAGCTGCTCCAGGCCACGCAGGCTGAACTGTAATGAGGAAAAACCAAGAGTCTTACGACCAGTGAACGTAATGCAAAGCTGCACAGCGTTACCATGTAGAGATAACTAATTGGTATCGTCATCATCCTCTGAGTTTCTTTTTGTCAGTAGAGAAACGCTCGCTTCTAAAGGAAACTCTGATTTCAACTAGGGGAATTGACACCTAGGGTGGTTACGTACTGTACGGTACATGCGGTGCCACGTACTCACGTGCACCGGGTACGGAAAGGAACTAAAGTGCGCGCAGCGCCGAGACTGAAGGACAGACAGATCAGATCCAATGGGTTACAACACACCAGCTCAGCCTTCAACAACAAGAAAAGCGCACAACTCTACAAAAAGCTGATTCGCAGCAAAGTGAAGAAGAAGAAGCTCGTACAGAGATCATACGTTTCTAAAATACTGTTGTTGGTGATAATGCTTGAGCTTGGAGTTGCCATAGCCATTGAAGTTGGGCAAATGAAGACAAGACGCATGAAGCCTCAAGATGAGAACCCATGTAGCTACAAGGGTTTTCCCATAATCTACTGACATAACATAAAAAGTAGAGAAAGCAGAATACAATAGACAGGGTGTCTCAGGAAAAAGGTAATCCAAGTTTAATAATTTATTTTTTGAATTCTGCTCTACTCATACATATTTAGTAGCCATGGTAATAAAATTTAGAACAAGAGCTTTCAAATGAGACAAGTACGCGCCTTTTTACCCTACCGGATAGATGAATAACCGCTACATAAACTTATGTGATCGAAACTGCATTGGTGCACTTCATGATCCTTGTCACTGGTGCCGATTCACTGTTATTATGCCTTTTGACTGGATTAAAAATGTCATTGTGAATTATTCTCTGGTGATGAAGCTTGCTTTGCCCTGAATGGGAAAGTGAACACGCACAACGTTTTGCATTATGCCCCAGCTGGGCAAAATCTAGAATTCAATTTTGATCGGAGCATAAGCAGGGAAAAATTACAGATTGGATTGGAATCTGCGGCAACGGATTACTCGTTGGATCCTTTTCCTTTGAGGCTAATGTGGATAGCCAAGCATATCTGCAGATGATCCAGCAAGAGGTCATTCTCCAGATGAAGATGCACATCAGGCGTCAGCAAAATGGCGTGTTCCGCTCTGTTTGGTGGGCACAAGACGGGGCCCCAGCTCAACGCGGCATCGCTGTCCGTCATCTTCTCAGAGCACTTTTCAAGGATCGTGTTGTAGCATTGCACCACCCTGTTGAATGCCCCCCCAGGTCACCTGACCTCACCCCCTGCGATTTCTCCTTGTGGGGGTATCTGAAAAAGCTTACACCACAGTACCACGTAACCTGGAGGATTTGCTGGATCGAATTCGCAAAAAAGTGGATGATCTCTAGAACAATCCAGACATGATTAGGCGAGCAGTTGGTGACATGCGACGGCGATGTGAGCTTTGCTTGCTTAGAGGAGGTGGCCATGTCGAATCGTTAGGCGCTTAGCTACATGTTAGAGATTAAGGACAGTTGTACCTTTATCATGTTTGTATCAATGATTATTCATATTAAATGTTTTTACCAATGATTAATCATATCGAAGTCTATATCAATGAAGTGCACCAATGCAGTTTCGATGACATAAGTTTACGTAGCTGTTATTCATCTATCCGGTAGGGTAAAAAGGCGTGTACTAGTCTCAGTTGAAAGCTCTTGATCTAAATTTTATTATCATTGCTACTAAATATATATGAGTAGAGCAGAATTCAAATAATAAATTATTAAACTTGGATTACCTTTTTTCTGAGACACACGGTACAGTACCGGTAGTACATCACACAATAAGCATGCAATGTGCAGATGAAAAAAAATTCCCTAAAGAGTAAGATAATTTAAAGGTTCTGTTGGGTGCGCTACTTTGCACCAGATCGGGTAAACGCAGAGTTTGGCTCCGCAACAACGGCTATCAGATTACGAGCAGGGCGTTACACTATGGGCCAACCTGAGGGGTAACAATGAAATAAGCGTGGACACGTGAGGCAGCGATGGCCAGCACAGACACACCTGAAGGGCGAGGCGGTACACATCCATCATGAGCAGCACCTTTGTGTCCAGGGACGGGCTGTCGCTGCCTGCAATGTAATACAAACACTGAGAGCCTGACACCTGAGTGTAGCTTAATGCAATGTCCAGCACAGCCTGGCTGGCTCCATTATAGCAACGCGAGTACACATTATAACACGATCCCAAGAGCGTTCAGTGTCTCCTCGTATGGCATATGAATAAATGCTAGAATTTTAAAGATCCCTATTATTGAGGTTATGAGCTGCACTTGAGAAGAATACTAAAAATATGAACGCTTCGTGCCAGGTACTTCCAACTGACAGCACATATAAGTCCCAGTCAATAAATTGTAAAATTTTTTCTGGAGGGACTAAAATTTTGACTAATATTGAGAAGAAGATGCGGCTGTATGGCTGTATTCTATGGGCCGTATTCCTCTAAAAGTGAATTGACCTGTAACTGCAGTGTTGAATTTCAAGTCAGTCTTTTACAATTGTTCAAAGGAGTCTTTTCAGTCTTTGCAAACAATTGTTTCAAAGGAGTCGTTTAAAATCATTTGGTCAAATTAGTTGTTTAAAATTTATCGTTCAAGTTAGTGCTCTAAGGAGTGCGGTCTTAGTCTATGTCACGCTCTCAGTACGCAGTTGTTGCTTCCTATTTTACTACGAACGTGCCAATCAGTGTTTAACTGCGGTTCTGCTTCTCACCTTTGGTAAAGGGCCACGCTTTATATGCCGTTCGGTTTTATCCGCTAATCCTAAGTTGGTTGGCTTTAGTCATCCTTATCGATGCGCTGTCGCAAGAACTCCGTGCAATTTGAGTAACTTTTATGCTCTGAAGATTTTACCTGTCACCCTTTACTGCGCTTACCGTCTATCATTACTGCTACGTATCGTGACTCTAATCTGGAAATCCTGGAAAACATCAAAAGACTTCTATCACTGTAATTAAATTACGAAGAGGAGATTTTGACTGCATGCGGGTCGGGACTCCTGGCGGTTGGAGCTTAGCTGCCTACGGCACCAGTGTGTACGACGCAGCGGTGTGAGATGGTGGTGCGACCGGGCTGCTACGTGTCGCTGCAGCTCCGTGCTGTGGGGGATTAAGCTGCTTGGCTTCTCCCTTATTGCGCTTGTGCTATCATTCTTCCATTTCTCTGACACTCTATGTCTGCCCGGCAGTCCGCCCGTCGGTTAATATTTTTCTCTTTCGTTAAATTGAATTGAGGCGCTACCCTAACTTTAGAGGCAGTTGAATTCAAGCTACGGCATGTTAGAATTTGCTATGCTGAACTGCTCTCGATTAACTTTCTATTAGATGATTAATCATTATTACCTAGAGGCGTATGTCTCGATCAGCTTTTCTTAGCTTAACTCTTCTACTATTTGTTGGGTAGTTGCCTATAATTTATTTTCCCTATTCTACACAAGCTACAGCGGGAACTTTTGTGACCCACTCGTATGAGGAATTAAGATACGAGGTGGGTATTTATCCATATTGGTTTGATCTTTTAAATTGAGCTAACTTGGCATAAATAAAGGGGAAATAGAGCTGATGGACTGATATTGGGTCTATATGTTGATCAGTGTTGAACTTGTATTTCAGTACTGAACTTCCCCTCCGCTGCAACATGGTGTTGGTTGATGTGGCAACGTCGCCCCTACTCCATTGGAATGCACCATAGCACACCTCCGTGTCCATTGCTGAAATTTGAATTGGTGCGTGAGGCTAAATTGAAATTTGCTGCTTTCGTCATCAATGCTGGTCTTTACTCCTCAAGAGTATATGTGCATATTACATTCAATGCAGTAAATAAACTTTACTCTTGATTAATGCTTTGCTGGCAAGTGATTGTGGAATTAAAATCTAGAATATAGCCTTTCCTTCTATTTTTTCAAGCAGCTATAACGGTTATAATCTTTCTTGAGCAGCTACCACCATCTATGGTTACCAGCAATGACGTTGAATTTTTATTTACAGCTAGTGCGAGGCTCCTTGCTTGAGTATTCACATGAAGTGCCGGTCCCTGTGAGGAATTAGAAGATTCCTGGGCTGCAAGAGCTATCTCAGAGTTGCGCAGCGCGACTTCCTTTCTGGAGCTGTGCGATTTGTTTACTCGTCCTACCGTGAAGAATATAGTTTTTGCTTCATGGGCTTAAAGCCTGGAGATTAGCCGCTCTTCTTTCGCTTGATCACAGTTCTAGCAATTTTCATTGACTTTTGCTGCTGCCACTTGCTGTATGCCAATGTATCACACGAAAGTAATTAGCTAGGTGTTATTTCTGTTCATCATTTATTATATTGGCCTAACGCAGTAGACAAACTTGATTATTAAATTTCAATTATTTTAACTTTTCAACTAATAAAGGAAGAACTATTATGAAAATTAATTTGTTACAATTCCGTATCAGAAATTTAGTTGCTAACTTTTACCTGCGCATTCTTTAAACAAATTAGATCTAAAGACGTGGTAGCCACGCATCCTCTACGAGTCTTTAGCGTCTTTAGAAACTTTAGAGTCTTTAGCATCTTTAATAAATAAATGGATGCCTTATTACCTGGATCTTACTTTACCTTGTGTGTTATGGCGTTCCGAGTGGAATAAAATTTCACAAAATATTCCCACTAAGTCTTACGACTTTCGGTTAGCATTCTGTGAGGTGGATGTGGGAAGAGCTAACTCCGCTACCAAGAAAATAGCACGTATGCTTTGATTCACAAAAAGAAAATATCTGCAAGCCCCAAAATGAAGATCGGGTGGACGCCATCGACACGAAGGGCAACGCACCAAATGGCCACACAAGGTACGTGTCATTGTGTTAATATTCTTCATTTTTAGCACACATGTCAGCCACCAGTCAGATTTCTCCGTGGCGCAGCGCGAAGGCGCCGTCAGGTTTATATAAAATGGTCCATCGTAGCGATTAAACTCAACTTTTCACTATAATGTGTGTAAAAAATTATCAGAAAGCTCAAGATTCACAAGATGAATTTCAAATGGGCTGATCATCTGGTCGCGCAACCCACCCATCCTCAACACATCGGTATTCGCGCGAGTAACGGTAGGCACTATATTCAGTAGTTCCAACTTTGGATCAAATTCAGTTCCTACTGCTCTAAGACAAGGGACAAGATGCAGCAAACGCCCATACTCACGAGAGGAGCAGCCACCAGACTGGGGCTCTATGCGGTCCGTGTAGATGTAGCGCAGCACTACACGGAAGGCGTCAGCACCGGCATGGGGCAGCGGCACTAGCAGTGGGGCGTCGTCAGCTTGGGGTAATTCTGCAGGTTCGTCCTGTAACGCAAGTGATGGTGAGTGAGGACTCTGTATGGAGGTGAGGAAATCGACCGCATTCAGTTACTGTTGACTGAAATAAATTTCAAAGTATAAGGATAACTAACAAGTAACCAATTTGATTGTCAAGTGGAAGCACGGATTGTGTGCGGGCTGCAATTCCTAATCTCTAACTTTCTTAAAAGCTGAAGCCCCTCTGAGCAAAGTTGGCGGTGATCCATGGGGACGATAGAAGAAAGCGCAGGTAGGACGCCAAGTAGGATGGTAAGTTGAGTAAATTACCGTTCTTACTCGAAGCGAATGAAAAGTGGCGAGGGGAAAATGCGAGTGTCTAATGAGGAAAGACATCCGTGGAAGAAAACGATAGAGCCGCGATTATTATTAACTCTTTCTTTAATCACCGCATGGACCCAAAATGTAAAAAAATCCAATCCCCATCAGCAAGAACAGCCATGAAGGCCATTCTATAGCCCACCGAAGCGAAACATAAATGTCCGTTGCTACTGCGCAGCGAAGTCAATGCCATCACACTAACGGAAAAGGGGATGAGAGCACGAAAATAAAACATCCTGACAGCTTAGCCCATGACGATGTCGCCTCTTTACTAATCTATATACTTCAATATTCGCCCTAAACCCAAAATTTTTGTTTTTCAAACATAATTCCCAGGCGATTATTTAGTTTAAAAAATTATTAGTTGATTCCTGGATATTCGAAGATTTTGTGAGACTCCGCACTGCCGCCTCGACAGTGCTGGCTCCGCAACACATAGGTGAGGAAGTCCGGAATTTTGGGCTTTTGTGTGCATTTCATGAGCAGTCACGCCAAGAAATGACTGCAGAATAAATTACATGTCGGCAGGGTTGCGGAGTCAACTGGATCAAGTCCGACTCAGGCCCCTAGTCTCCAAAATGTCTGATTCTTTTTCTCAAGGGAAAAAGGGCGAGTTTGACCGAGTCCGACGACAATTATGGTATTTCAAGAGAGGAAAAGTAAGGGATATGAACTGAAGTATGTCGATATAAAAGCAAGAGGGTGTTCTTATACTGGATCAGAGCGCATGGGAACAGTTAGTCAGGAAAGAAGAAAAAAAAAACAAAGCAGCATCAGTAGGAATATGATAATCGAAGATAGCAAAGTGAGTAGGAAAGACAGATGTGCCGCAGGCTTAGCTAAGGCTAAGATAACCTATAGGGAGCCCTAGGGACGCTACTGCCCTCATTAAGTAAGTGCAAACCTAACTGTCCTAACACAGTAGGCAATGGACCGTCCTGTGTCTGCACGCCATAAGAGAGGCTACAGGACGACGGTGCAATACGCACGCACACAAAGGGGACATCGTCAACCAAGCTGCACAATGCGCATCGTAGATATAACAGCTCCCCGTATAGGATGGGCCATAGGATTAGGCTACTTAGGTTCGCCCATCTGATGTTATGGGAAGTAGCGCCATCCATTTGCTACTCTCATGCGCGTTGATCCTGCGTGGCAACGCCTTCGTGCAGGGGTTCGGCCTTTGTATCGGCATGCTATATGTCTCTTCTTCATTTCTATGTGACATAGTCTTCGTGCGGAAACCGAAGATTAAACCTCGAACTACAGGAAACCCCGGTTCACACAGCTTCGAATAAGATAGAATTCTATTATTTTCGCGTCGACTTAAGACACCAAGACCCCGATTAAGATATGAAATATGATCGAAATTGGCGTATTACTTCGAAATCTAAACCGTACAAAAAATAAAAGTACAGTACTGTTGCAACGATAAAAAACATTTGTTTCATTTTGTCATTATTAAAATGGACAATATGAATTGTAAAACTCTCAGACCAGGCTGGTTTCGATAAAAATCATCATCAGTGAGATCTGTTTTAAAATAAAATATGTACATTAAGTTCTAAATTACAATTACAAAATTCCATACTTGTGCAAATCTGTAAATGCTATCCCACATAACTGGGTAAAAGAAAGCAGTAGTAGAAAACAGCCTAAAAACATTCAAGGAAAATTCCTAACTACTTCTGCCATTTTTAAAACAAACAACTAGTTTACATGGTCGGGTTTGTGGGACTCTACGGGCATTTACCAGGGTTGGCAAAAACCATGTTTTTTTTTTAACCAAAAGCCATGTTTTTTTGGTTAAAAAAAAAGTTTTTTTTAATATTTTGTTGCTTTTAGCAGTGTTTTAGGATATTTATTCAACATTTAAAGGGTTTTCTGCAGTGAAGACACATGTAGCTAGCTAATCAGCAACAATCTTAGTCACTTCACTTCAACTTCCTTTTGTAGAAGAATGACTTTAAGATGGAGGGGTTACGAACAAGCAGTTAGCAGAGTACCTGTATTTGCTATGGCTGCATTCAATATGCAAACTGCAGAAATGCTATGATTTAAAACTGCAGCATAAAATCCTTTGAAAAGCTTGAAAACACTTATAATTAGAAATACAACTTGACAGAAATATCAAGCTTCGGGCTAACTGATAACAAAGTAATGAACTAAAAAAAGTGGAATAGGTATAAAATCCTCTGAAAAACTTAGAAACACTACATTATACAAAAACATTTTGATAGAAATAGCTACCTACTAGCTAATTAAGAGCCGAATAATGAACTGAAGAAAGTGGAATAGCTATATGCCTACAAGCTTCTCATGAGCTCATTAGCCATCCAATAGCAACTATATAACTACTACTTCTAATTTTCAGCTTACCAAACTATAATTAGACATGTATTTCCAAAATGAAATAACACAAAATTCAGTAAGTTATAGGTTATTAATAAACATAAGCAATAGTTGACCCTAACTATCCTAACACTCAGAACGGATTCCTGAAAAGAAACACATTAACTCATCCTTTCAGTTGTGTGACTAAAATTTGATACTTTCTAGAAGTAAAACTGTTCATTTTGCAATGTTTATGAATAAAAACCAAAAAAGTTGAATGAAAATAAAAAAGTTTTTTTGTTGGTTTAAACTATGTCTTTTTAAATTGTTTAAACCATCTGGTTTAAACCAGCCAATCCTGGTATTTACACAATGGACAGGGGCGCGGAAGATTAGTCGATGTAGAAGGAGTGGCGTTGTTTTTATGTCCATTGACTCTAAAATACGTAGGTCAGATTGAGTCTGTGCCGTGTCTATTATAGTGCAATTACGAACATGAAGTGGGTGGTTGTTGAGTTCACTGTGATCACGAGGGTTGGAGTGTTGTCTGACAGTTAGAGGTCTGTTGGTTCGGAAAGATGTGCCTAAATGTTGAGAAAAATTGAATTTGGACTGCTTGATACTGCTTCCTATGTACGAGTCATTGCACCGTACATCGTTCCTCAATTAACATAGTAGGCCTATTTAGCTGACATAGAAAATTGTTCAGTAACTACTTATTCGATTAACATAGATTCAATTACCCAATCCCTATGTTAACCGGGGGTTTCCTACATAACTAACTAGCAAATGTAACGAGTTCTGTCATGTCTGTAGCCACTCACAGCATCTGCCTTAACTAAATCCGTGTGACAAACTGATCAGTTATTCGCAAGGACATGGTTCGAATTTTCTGAAATGAACCGCTATTTGACGTTTTGCGGATAGTAAACTTACGCTCTTTAGCTACACAGTTACTAGCATATACGCGCCATAAAAATGGCAGTTTCACCAAATTGCATTGATATATCAGTCCCGCTAATAATTTGCACAGTTGATTGATTGAACAACTTCATAATAAAATTGCACGTTCTGTTACACATCTACAAGACAACGTATTTATGGAAGTTTACTGTTCTACATGGATTCCTAAAAACTAATACTGAAAGTTGCAATGAAAGAAGTTACATAGAAAACAAGAAATAAGAGATCACAAGCGAATTTCTTACTCTGCAGACAGGACCCAACCAAGAGAGCTAGCTACCATACCACACAGGAGTCTCTCAGGAAGCCACTCACAGCGCCATCAGCAGCAGGTTTGTGCCGCTCCCTGAGGGCCAGCATGATCTTCTCTCTAAGTACTGCCGAGCGGGCGGCCACGAATACAGCGTGCGCCTTCAGCACCGTCTGCTCCTCTGTGTGTAGAGTGTATCATAGTCATTACTATTTCAGTCTTATTTTTCTGGCGAAATAAAGCTAGCTTAGGCTTATCTAACTACAGCATTGCATACGATCCTACGAAAGGAAGTACAGAACGGACATGTAGTGTGTCTCGTCAAATGAGGTATTAACTAGTACTAGTAGGTGACCACGTAATCATTAAAATGAGGTATCCTTGACTGAGAGCAGCATACTGGGAATGGAAAGGATGTGTAGCAACAAAGATTAGAAACATAATGAAAAAACTATAGAAGAACAGTGGGACGATGGAAAAAATGTCCAGTTGGTCGAGCAGAAGTGAAGGTGACCGAGGCAGCGGCGCTCCCATGAAAGAATCGCAAACGTAACTAACCTAACCCTATAGTACAATGGGCACCAGCTGCATAGTTTGTTATCGTAGAGCGAGAATGCCACAAGTTCAAGAAGGACTTCAGTGCAATGGGAGTGGCAGACAACGAAACAAGGGGCCGGTCGTAAGCAACGAAAGCCTAACTTTAACTGACGAAACAATAGAGAGCTTACAATGGTGTGTGTGTACTGCACCTTGCGGACACACATGAGTGACATTAGAGCGGGAAGTGCACTTTACTTGTGGGGTACGCTGTGAGAGCCATCGACCGCACCATGCTTTACTGCCCACTTCTCCTCCCTATGGCTAATTGATAAAACTTCGGTAACATCTTTACCAATCAACATAGCGACGTCAAACATATAAAGTGTTCTTGGACGCGTAAGGAATGCATCTATTCGCAAGAAGCACTCATAAACGAGCACTGGCCGATGGTACATTGCAAAATAATTTTCGTTAATTTTAGATCACTGTGGTGTTATGAAATTCAAGGATCGTCGTCCACCATTGAACTTTAGCTATAAATTTGTGTTTCTTGATAATCAACACATTTCTTACATCACCGCGAACAGTTTATCAATTTCTTGTTTACAGTCCCTATGTCAATTAGAGATGTTATCGAAAATTCATCCATCAGCCGGAGGCCTCCCTTGAAATTTGAGTGGGCAGTCAAGAATAGTGCAGTCTACGGTGAGACCTAACACGGGGTGGCTAGGAGGCAGGGATTTTACAAATCACTCCTTTACCAAGCGTTTACTGGTACGTACGAAGTGTTTAGTTATCTCTGGCGAAGGGACGTTTTGCTACTAGTGACTAGGATTAGATCTCTGGGTTACAATTAGTATATTTGTATTCAGCTAGCTGAACTGCACCTTCCCGTGATGGTACCGTTAGTATACCTACTTGACATCTTCTCTCTTCTTTATTACTTCAGGGATATTTATTTTCTTTTTTCATCACAATCTGAAGTGTAGGTAGAACCAACGCCGTCAGCGCCCGGTCTTACCGGACCGTGGTTTTCTTTTGTTTATTTTGAGTTTCTGACCTGATAGAAGAGAGGTCGGCCGTCCGCATGGAGGGGCGGACCCTTCGCGGTCCCCTCCTTCTGCTTTCATCTCTCTGGGTGACTGACTGGACCTCTCTAATGGACTCGGAAATGAACCACTACACCTCCGAGCCGGCCCATCGCGGCAATCCGCCACGAGTGTGGGCGCGGGCACTGCGCCGAGCTCCGACCACGGAAGAACTGAATATGAGATGTTGCCGTACCAGCTCCCTGGACGCACTGGTGGAGGGTGGGCGGTAGACGCCGACGCCGGTCGCGGCAGCGAGAACGTAGACGGTTTGGACAGGAACACAAGCCCAGTTTCCCGATCGGGCAGGGAGCGCAGAGATACTTCAAACGTTTCTTTAATATCTCCACCAAAAAGGGAGATGACATAAGTGCTATAGATGTCATAAGAGCTTACAGCGACCTGCAGCGGACGCTGGGAGGCAAGCCGGTCAAGGTCACGGAGACGATGGCCGGCACACTCCTGGTCGAAGTGAAGAGCGAGCAGCAGTCAAGAGCGATGACGAGTGTAAGGACGCTAGGGGTAGTTGAGGTCTCCGCCGCCCCAATGACCGCCTCAACCAAGTTAAAGGCACGATTCGGTTCCTAAATAAGCCAAAGTACACCGATGGGGATCTCCTCCGGGCCCTCTCAGAGTCAGGAGTGAGGAGCGTTTATAGGGTGAAGGGAAAGGAAAATGGTAGAGACACTGATGCTCCCATTTATATCCTCACTTTTGACGCTCATACCCTCCCACCAGCAGTGGAAATTGGCTGGGTGATGTGCCCAAGAGCGGCTCTATATTCCCCGCCGCTGCTTCAAGTGCCAACAATACGGACACGGAGCAAAAACGTGTCGTAAAACAACCCCAATATGCCAAAATTGTTCAATACCCCAACACCAACAATCATGTACCGCACCAACCAGGTGTGCCAACTGCAGTAAATCGCACTCAGCTAACTCACCAACTTGCAGTGTTTACAAATATGAACAAGAGGTCCTGGCTACCCAGGCCAGGGAGCACGTTTGCTACGGCGAGGCCAGGAGATTGGTGGAGAGCCGTTAGGCTCGACCGGGCTCGTCTTACGCCCGTGCTTTACGTGACTAGCGAAAGTGCGAGCGGTGCCCCGGACGCACAAGTCTGAACCCTGGACATTCTGGTGATGGTAAGTGATGGTGATCGTGTACGCGCGATGCCGGTGTGTGTGCGCAGTGCCGTGACAGTTTTGACAGTTCCTATGCTGGAAGCACGATGAGAGGGTTGCGCTGCTCTCTAAGCAAGCAATATGGCTGCAGACTCGCCTATCGGACAAAGAGCCATACGAGCAGTTGAAAATAGTGCCGAGTTGGGACTTTCAGTGGCCAGATGCCTACAAACAAAGTTTACGTTATGGCGATACAGCATGTAGATTAACGAATTTTAAGTATGTAGAAGACAGTAAAGAGTTTGTTGAGCAAGCAGGTGGAGTTGAGTCATTTGAACAAAAGGTAATTGATTTCAATAAAATGCTGTCAGAAAAGTTAGTTTCCTGCAAGTCAGAGTGTACCGAAAGTGCACTTGATGTAAGCATTAAAAGATTCAGAGCAGTAAAGAACACGTCATAGCTCTGTTCATTCATAGCAACTG
>LQNS02278127.1:6076177-6103216 GCA_001587735.2 Parhyale hawaiensis | reverse complement strand
TTCGTAGGAGCCTCTGTTGCGCAACGTATAAACTGTACGGCACTTGTTGGCACACACACGCACCGCGCGTACACGATCACCATCACCATCACTTACCATCACCGAGAATGTCCAGGGTTCAGACTCGTGCGCCCCGGACCCACCGGTACGACGAAAACCGCCGGCCCGCACGTCGCTGGCTGACGGGGCAACACAGACTGAACCATCAAACCTGGAGAAATCTGGCGCTGCTGCTGCTGCCGCGCGGGGGCTATTGGAGCCCGTGCTACCACTCTTGGGACTGAGGTTCTCCCTATCCCTGGACCCGGGGGCGCGACAGCTACATCAGCGACCACTGCGACGAGTGCTGCCGGCCCTCCCTCTCTGCCCGTGATCACGTACCCTACTGACGCCCATCCTGCACGTCCGGTTTCTCCCTCAGCTTCTGCCTATGATTCTACAGTTTCTCCCGCCGCGACTGTGGCCGCAGCTGTGGCTGAGCCCGCTGTATCCTCCGGAGACATTGTTGCGCCTACTGACGCGTCCCCTGTCGACTCCTCTATAGGGGAGGCCTTGACTGAGGTGGACTATATCTTCAGTAAGTGTGCCGCGGACGGGGACACCCCTATCGTCCTTGCGGCACCTACTTCTCCTTTCGGCGGGGTCTTTACCCCTGCAGTACCGGTCGCCGTTGAGGCCGATGCCCCACCGCTAGTGCTGGCGCGGCCCGCGCTGACTCTGCTGAGGCTGCCCCTGGCTCTGCCGGGGCCGTGTCTGCCCCCCGCTGCGCCTGATGCTTGTGGCTCTGCTGGAGCTACTGTTGCCTCTGCTGCGCCTGTGGTTCCTGTCTCTGCTGTGGCTGCCTCTGGCTCCGCTGTGTCTGTTGCTTCTGGCTCTGCTGGGGCTGTTCCGCCCCTGCTGCGCCTGTTACCTGTAGTTTTGCCGACGCTGCTTCTGCCTATGCCGCACATGCTGCTTCCGGCCCAGCTCGAGCTGTTTCTGCCTCTGCTGGGCCTGTTGCTACCGGGTCTGCTGCGGCTGTTCCCGATTCTGCTGAGCATGTTGCTTCCGGCTGCGTCGCAGCCCAGGTGGTTGTGCCACGGGGAGGGACGGACCGGACGGACATAAACCAGATGACCTACACTAAAATTGGAAAACTACTACGGAACAAACACAATCAGTACGACCAAAGACTTTTACAGCTGGGAAAAGCGATGAAGCGCTCCCGCGAAACGCATTCCGAGCAGCGATTCATCTCCTAAAACTAATTTCCGTACATTTTTAGATTCCGAAGAAACACCAGGATTTCCTTGGGACGTCTCGGGCCAACACGGGACGAGCAACGTCACATGTAGCCGGAGCGTAACGAGACTCCGACCGACAGCATCGTTCAAGCAAGCGGCGTACGTCCTCACGGGACCGGGGTGCGGGGGGAAGGACGGGCCCCGTTGACCGCGGGCCGTGGCATGTCCTCTGGACACCACACGGGGTCCTCGCCACCTGCGGTGACCCTGAGGGCGTGGAACGATGGAGACAGGAAGCAGGACGACAACTCCCCAATACAGACAGTGATTACCGAAGGCGACAGCCCCTACTCCTTCCATAACACGACAGGAAGAGGCTCGAACAGGAAACATAGCAAATGAGTAAAATATTAAAATGGAATATAAGAGGCCACAGGACCAACAAAGATAACCTGAGCCGTCTGATGGTACTGCACCAACCTATATGCATATGTTTACAAGAGACCATGCTTGGTTACACCAAGCCTCCATCGCCTCGGAACTACACTGCTGAAGATCTTTCTCCTACTCAGGATCACGTTCTGGAACGAGACTCGCTATCTTCACCAAAACAGAGTCTCTGTGACTGAGGGTGCCACTTACCACACCCTTACAGGCCATGGCCGTGCAAATCAAGTTACGAAATACGGCCACCACTATCAGCAATCCCGAACCAAGTAATCCACATAGCAGTTATCACTGGACTAGTGGCGCATGTTGCCGAGCTCTTTCCTATTTATTGTTGGGCGATTTCAATGCAAAACACACATGGGGTAATAATGCTAATAACGCGCGAGGCTTGGTTGTTGAGCGCTTGCTCAGAACTACCGATTTGTGCCTCCTCAATACAGGAGCACAGACTTATTTTCACATAAGTACAGGAAATACCTCCGCGATAGACCTTACCCTCTGCACGCATGACCTCGTTCCTAACGCCCAGTGGACTGTGACTGAGGACACCCACGGGAGCGACCACTACTTTGTGTGCACCAGTTTCCTGGATCTCGAAAATCATGATGCAGCACCACGATATATCCTCCGGCGAACCGATTGGGCTACCTTCGAGGCCTTGAGCCAGATAGAGGATTTAGATGAACACCTACCCGTCGACCAGATGGTGGATCGCTTCAAGGGAGCCCTGATGAGGGCTGCATCTGGAGCCATCCCCATATCCAGAGGTGGAGCCGCTCCTCATAGAGTTCCATGGTGGAACGACGAGTGCACGCGAGCATGTGCGGAGAGAAAGAGACTACTCCGACGTTACCAACGAAATAGATGTTTGGCCAATAAAATAGCATATTGCCGCGCACGTGCGCAGGCACAGTTTACATTGCACCAGGCCCGGAAAGCCTGGTGGCCCGGCATTAACATAAAATATGTATAACTGTTAGAGGCACCAGGCAATCACAATAGGGGCCGGGTCTCCAGCTACGAGATGACCGTGGGTGCATTGCGTATGTCCAACGCGCAATCTGCAAAGCTTAATTTCCCATTCCGGAACAGATTGGTAGCTAGAAGAAAAAGGCATCGTTGATTGTATCAATGCACGAAGCTTGTTATCCTGTAACTCTTCCCATTCCACTGTTCACTGTTTATCACTAGTTTTCCTTGAAGCTTGTAATCCGAAGGTGGAACGGGATTATTACAAGGCTGGTCACGTTCAGCGGCAGACAGCGCCGCACTGTCAGCTCGTTCGCTCCCGGAACTCCCACATGGCTCGGAACCCAGCAGAAAATGTACTGCTTGCCACTAGCAGCCATGAATCGTCGAATATTTCGAACTATTGAGATTTAGTGGTTATTTCGGAGGATACTCTGTATACAGCTCCGCGAGTCTGTAAGTATGGTTATCCGGTCAAAGTTTCTCCTCGCTGCAGCGATCACTGCATCAAGAATTGCATACAATTCCGCAGTAAAAATAGAGGCGACGGGCAATAGAGCACGTGCAGCCACTCATCGGCCCTGTACAACTGCATAATCTGTTTCTTCCTCAATCTTAGATCCATCAATATATAGCACCATTGAGTTGGATGTAATGTGGCCGATGAATAGGGACCAGAGTGAGGTACTGTATTGATGTACTCCGTTTTTTGTATGATGCGACCGCAGTGCAGGCGCTGATATCCACATTAGTCCAAGGTGGAGAGAGAAAATAATTTGCAGTCAATAATTGAGGGAATTCGATGTTTTCTCTCTGTAAGATAGATCGAACACGAACATAATATGGCTTCGAGCGCAAATTTGCTGCAAACAGCCCTATCAGTATATCAGTCAAATACTTGTGCATAAAGGTGTCAGGATTTTCCAGTAGTCTATGTAGTAATTATTCAGTTTTTTATAGTTCGGAACTTAAGAGATTTAATACCAGTGGTAGAATGAAGTGACAATACAGGGGAAGTTCGGAATGCTCCGGTGATAATACGTAAACCAGCATTCTGTATTGGCCGAAGTTTCACCAGAGCGGTCCGGCAAGCAGAGCCATATGCCTCGCATCCGTAGTGCAGCTTCGGCTTCATCAGTGCAATGTACAGTCTCGAGAGCGTCTTGCGGTCAACTCCGAGAATTGAGTGCCCAATATATTTAAGCAGATTAAAGATTTTGAGGCTCGATGGTCGCAGAGGCTTAATATGGGGTCATCATGTTAGGCTCTGATCAATAAGTAGTCCCAAGTATTTGGATGTTGTAACATGTGGTAAAACCTGCCAATATAATTTAAGTTGAGGTCAACATTTCAGGCATCAACGCACTCGACACACGTGAAGTGATGTAGTTTTTGTTGAAGAGAACTTAAATCATGTTTCGATGCTCCAATGTTCCAGTCTACGGATTGCTTGTTCTATCTGTCGCTCCGCTGCTGCTTCTCGGGCAGCAGAAGCATATATTCCAAAATCGTCTACATATAGTGCTCTCTTTATCGTTGGGGGAGATCTTTGGTAATGTTTATAGCAATCAGAAAGCAAGTGCAAATCAACACACTACCCTAGCCAATGCCTTCAATGAGCCTTTGGGGTTAAGAATACTTATCTCCCACGCGGACGGCAATCCTTCGTTCAGCAAGGAAGCTCTTAATGAATCTCAACATGTGGCCCCCCAATCCAAAATTTCGGAGCTGCATCACTCTATTGAACCTTCATGCAGTATCGTATGCCTTCTCCAGGTCAAAAAAAGACAAGTACTGAGAGCAACTTTCGAGAGATTGCCACTCGCAAATCCGTCTCTAACTGGACGAGGTTGTCTGTTGTACTCCGAAATTTCTAAACCCAGATCGCTCATTAGCAGTGTGATGGTCAGCCTCCAGGACCCACATTAGCCTTCCGTTAACATTTTTTCCTAATATCTCACTGAGGCAACTATTAAGGGTAATTGGTCTATAACTGCTGGCACGTTTTATATCTTTGCCAGGTTTTACAAAAGGCACTATCACTGCCAGACGCCAAGCATCAGGAAAGTTGCCACTAAAGAAAATTCTATTGTAGAATTCCAGCAGGCAAACCCTAAATGAAAGGTGACCATTCTTGATCATACTGTAACTCACTTCATCGTGGCCTGGAGCTGAGTCAGCACAAGTGGCGAGAGTCATTCAGTCCCACCAGGGTCAAGGGATGATTATAATATTCATTATTGTTTCGTATAATTGCTGCGCGCTCTAAGCGTGCCTTCCTCCTTGCGAAGTCAGGGTTACCCTGACAGGTGTCGCTTAATCTCACAAAGTGATCCGTCATCAGCGTAGCAACATCGCTTGGGTCGCAAATTACCCAACCGCCATTGTCCAGCAACACAGGCGTAGGTTCCATTGAAAATCTTCCAGACAGTTTCTTCACTTTTTTTAAACGGCCGTCATTGGAGTTTTTGCATGGATGCTCGACAGATAAATTGCCAGGAGAGTTTCTTCTTTTCGTTGAAAGTGGGACGGCATTGGGCCCGCACGTAATTATATCAAATACAATTACGAACAGATGGGCACCGCACCAACGCTCGTTCCGCCGTAAGTCTATCTCGTTTCACCGCATCGCATTCGGCATCCCACCATGGAACAGGTGGTCGATCAAGATTACCACTAGTTCTTGGAATAGATGCATCTGCAGCATCGACCAGAATTCCAGTCCCCGCAGCAACCGACCCATCTATGTCGTCAGTAACGAAGGCATCGGTATTAGTGACTCGTGTCAGTGACTCAAAGTTTGACTAGTCTGCTTTCCGCTTGCGTTTCACTAATGGACGAGCCTGCAGGGATGAGACCTATAATACAGCCAAACCTGTACTGGGCACCGGAACAATAGAAAGCTCAATCAGAAAATTTTTGCCGTCACTTTTGACGGCTGGGCCCTCTAGTACAGGATAATGATCACTGTCATATAGGCTGCCACACACGCCGTACTCAAAATCAGCAAGGCATTCAGGTGAACACAAAGAAAGGTCAATGGTAGACAGAGTATTTAGTTGGCAATAGTAGTGAGCTGGGGCTCCAGAATTTAATAATGCCACAGAAGGATGAGCCAGCAGCCGTTCAACTAAACATCCACGGGCAATTAGAATAGTGTCACCCCACATCGGACTCCTGGCGTTGAAATCGCCAAGTATATGAAATGGGGGATCCAGCTGTGCGATAAGGCCATGCAACTGTTCGAAAGTAACTCTAACATGAGGCAAAGATACTGATGCAATAGTATAAGTCTTTCGTAGGAATAGTTTCACTGCAGCTACTTATAAATTAGTAAGCAAATTTAGAGGCTCAAAGTATATAGATCGATGAACAAGGATGGCAGTTCCACGTTCCTGCTGATCTCATCGAGCAATGGGAGATGTTATAATTTTGTAATGAGTTGGCGGAATACAGGGTGATTATTACCAATGCGTGTCTCCTGTAAGCAGACATACACTGGGGAGTAGGTTTTTAGTTTTAGTAGTAGTTTAAGATCGTTACGCTTTCTACGATAAGATTGCAAGTTCCATTGTAGTATTGAGTCCATGACGACGATATATTAATTCATGACTTTGGGATCTGGTGGTTATTACTCTGTTGCTTGGTTGACGAATTTGTATAGCGGGGTTCGCGTTCCGTCGAAGTGGATTGATGCGTATTTTTATTTAAGGGTTGGTCAGATGACTTGCGAGAGTGGTTTCTGGCAGGATTACCACTTTTTACTGATGCATCATTGCTGTCATACGCCGACAAGCACGATAGGTTGTCGATACGTTTAAAAGTGTAGGTTGTGGGTCTCGATGGATCTCTAACTTGTTTCCCGGTGTTTGCAGATTGAGCAGATGTATATTTTGTTGATTTATCAGAGTTGAGGGGACTACTTGGCCGCTTTCTGTTGGATGCAGAATCTGGGCACTCTTTATCCCTAGAGCGATCTTTATCATTGGAGCGCTCTTTCGTATTAGGGTGATTTTTCTCTTTACGAGGTGTGGTGGGATCGTATTTCTCCTTCCTGCTCTTTTCTGCAGATTGGATATGCGCTTTACTAGAATTGGTCACTCTACTGGCAGACTTGGGGCCTGATGACACCTGCGTCAAGGCCTTAGGCTTAACAGAAGGGCTCTGCTGGGTGACAGCTATCTTCATCTGAGAGGCGGCAGAGGTCGTTGGCTGTTGAGCATCCTGTCTCGAACTCACGTCAGACGATGTATGGAGTGGAGATGGGCGAGAAGTTTCCCGCACCACATCTGCAAAGAAGCGACCACCTTCCGAAAAAAGCTCCAACACAGAGTCCATGGCCTCAGCTCGAGATATTTTATTCCTTGCTTTCATGGCCAGTACCTCCTCTTAGAGCAAGGCTTATCATTAGCATAATGCTGTTCTCCGCAATAGAAGCATCTCACAGTTTTGGAGCAATCTTACTTCTTGTGTCTTTCCTTCCCGCACCGAGCGCAGGTGTCCTCCGTGTGTCTGCAATACTTCGCCACGTGATTGTATCTCTGACATTTGTAACATTGTTGAGGTTCATTATATTCTTCGACGGCCTCATGGTACCAAGAAGCCAAATGCACAGTTCGAGGCAGCGGGTGCTTCTGGAATCTTAGTATGTACAGTGCCTAGACATAAGTATTTGCACAACTCTATTTTTTATGTAGCTATATTAAAAAATTTAGGGACTGTATTAGGATAATTCATACAGGAAGTTTATATAACATACATAATAGAATATTTAAACAGAACAGTCAAATGTGCACTTATAACAAGAAAATTTAACACAAGCAAAAGTAATGAGGGACAAAAGTATTTGACCAAAAAAAATTATGACATTAGTATTTGGTGGCGTGACCTTTATTGGCAATAACAGCATGGAGATGATTGTTATAGCAGGAAATTAACTTTTCACATTCACTCGATGGTATTTTTTACCATTCTTCCATGCAGATAACCTTTAATGCAGTAAGGTTTTTGGGACACAGTTTGTGGACACCAGATTTAAAAAGATTCAACAAATTTTTTATTGGATTGAGGTCCGGTGATTGGCTAGGCCATGGAAGAATATTCATTTTCTTCTTTTGAAACCATTCTTTCGTTAAATTCGCAGTATTCTTGGGGTCGTTGTCTTGTTGGAAGGTCCACCTGCGCTGTCCGTAGAATTTTTTGTCACTTGGAAGCATCTTCTTCTCTAATATCTCCCTGTACAGGAAACTATTCATCTTGCCATCAATGATATGAAGATCCCCAACACCATGGGCAGTAAAGCAACCCCACACCATGATGCTGCTCCCCTCCATGCTTCACGGTGGGGATGGTGTTCTTGGGGTCATAGGCAGTACCACGTTTCCTCCATGCAAGCCGAGCTTCGTTTCGACAAAAAGTTCCATTTTAGTTTCGTCAGACCATATAACCCCTTCCCAAAACTCATTTCCTTTGTCCAGGTGGTCTTTGGCAAATGTTAAGCGGCTCTTGACATGTTTTGCTGTAAGAACAGGAGTTTTGCGAGGAATGTATGAATGAATGCCAGTACGGTTCAATTCCCTAACATTAGTTTTGTTGCTGACATGTAGTCCCTGAGACGCCAGTTCACTCTGAAGGTCAGCACGAGTTGTCATGGGGTCATTAGTCACCTTACGTAGCATGTAGCGCCGAAGACGACCCATGATATCTTATGCAGAGCTCCAGCTCTTGGCAGGTTGGAGACCGCCCCAGTCACTTGATGCTTTCGGACTATTGCTCCAACCGTTGAAAAAGGAACATTGACACGTTCTGCTATTACTCTAAAAGTTAATCCCTCAATAAGAAGTTGAATTATCCGTTTACGACTAGCTTCAGGGATTTATTTAACTTTGGGCATTGTAGTGAGAGTGTGCGCGACTTCAACGAGGTCTAGAGAGGTAATGATGGCGCCGGCTGTGGTTTGTTTACATTGCATTTGTTTCGAGACGTTTTGTGAACGTTCTAGAATTTCCAAACTAATTTATTCAAATTATACTATTAAATAGCAAAGATTCAACATACTGTATTTATTTTGGTCAAATACTTTTGTCCGTCATTACTTTTACTTGTGTTCAAATTTCTTGCTATAAGTGCACATTTGACAGTTCTGTTTAAATATTCTATTATATATATATATGTTATATAAACTTCCTGTATTAATTATCCTAAAGCAGACTCTGAATTTTTAAAAATACATAAAAAATAGTTGTGCAAATACCTATGGCACTGTGTCAGTCGTCTTGAGTTCACCGTCCCTCATCACCTACCTTGATACGGCGTAGGTCTGACACTCCCTGTTCCGCCAGATGCTCTCAAGATCCTGCTAACAACACTGCGCAAATTGCTTACTACGCACCACTCCACGAACACAATTAAAGCCGCCGCCACACTGACGAGACCAGCGACGTGCAACACAGGCAGCAAAATCGCATAGAAACATCTGCGGGCAACCTGACTGTCACTAAACACAGAATTCACCTTACGCAGGAGCCCAATCTTAGTGGAAGCACGTGACACCAACCTAATATGCAGCTGAAAAGTAAGCTTCTCATCAAACACAACACCAAGAATCTCCAAGGAGCTAGACTCCAGATGCAAAGCGTCATCAATCTCCAGTTGGAGATGCTGGGGTACAAGTGTCAGAGACCGACTGATAATCATCGACTTGGTCTTACTGGCATTCAGCTTCATACTCCAGGCCGAGCACCACGCACTAATGCGTTGCAAATCCCTATTCAGAGACTGAGCGACAGCATCACGAAGGCGAGGAGCAGGTATAACTGCCATCAAAGTGGAATCGTCTGCATAGTTGATCGTGTTTTCAAGCGAAGAGAACAGTTCACTAGTATAGAGAACGAACAACAGCGGGCCAAGCACACTGCCCTGAGGGACGCCAGACACAACCCCGACTGAGGCTCTCAAAACGCCGTCAACAGACACATTCTGCGCTCGCTCAGAAACAAAATCGTGAATGATTGACAGAACCCTACCACCCACACCAAAGGACTCCAGCTTGTATAATAGACGCCTGTGGTTAACCCTGTCAAACGCCGCGCTCAAGTCCAACTGGACAAGGCGTGCCTCCGACCTACAATCCAGCGCAGACTGTAAGTGGTGTGACACCGACAACAGAGCGTCACAACAACCCAAGTCAATTCTGTACGCAAACTGACCTGTAGGCAGCAACCCCGTAACCTCAGCGAAACGACCAAGCTTACCAGCGATCAACTTCTCGAACACCTTCGACAAAATGGGCGTCGTCAGTGTGATGGGTCGATAGTTGGCAACATAGGGCGACACCGGACCCTTGGGAATAGGAGTAATCTTCCCAGTACGCCAACAACGAGGAAAATTTCCTAACCACATCAGGCGCCGGAAGATCACTGCAAGCTTGGGGGCAAAAACGTCAGCTAGCTGCTTATAAAACAAAGGAAACATGCCCACCGGATCCACACCTCCATACGGATCAAGGCCCTCAAGCAGCACCTTGATTGTACCAGATCTGAACGCCAAAGAGGTCAAGCGAGGTTCAGTGTGGCCTCCATGAGGCAATGCGATAACATCTCTGCTCTGCTTCCCGTCGAAGTGAGCCGACAAAAGCTCCGCCCTTGCTAAGGGATCAGTAATGATGCTCCCACCTGGACCAACAAGGGGCGGCAACGGAGGTTCAGCACCGAACACTGAACCCTTTAGCTCACTCCACCAACGATGTGGATGGTCAATACTTAGCAGAGACTCCCTGGAACGCTGCCTCAGACGACGCCGTGCCTCCTCATACACACGCTTAGCCTCGACCCTACGATCACATAGGTCTGCCACAACGTGCGGTTACGCGAACGCCGCCATGACCGATACGCCACTTGTTAAGCTTAGAAAGCTAACCGACACTGGTCGACAAACCACGGCTTATCCCGAGACCTCACAAGAATAGTCTTCTCAGGGACAAACCTCTCCAAAATGGACACAGTGAAGTCATAAAGCTCAGAGACAGGATCCTCACTGTGAATAATCACTAAGCCAGGGGAGGGCGAGAGAGAGTCCAAAATCACAGCCGAGTTGGAAGCCAGGTCATCACCAGGAGCGGAAGCAGAACTAACGGTCGTCCGAATATGGTTAGGCGGCATAGCAGAGGAGGAAGCCTCAACACCGTGCGACCCGTTGTCGGAGCCCAACGGGAGACCGCCAGAACAGCACTCCACCGAGCCAAGGTCTCCCACCGACGTCCCATGACTAGCATGGGAGTCCCGCGGGGGTAGAGAAGGGTCCATAGGAATATCCATTAGAGAGCCGGGGTCGTTTCTCGCTACCTAAAACTAGGTATGGCCCCAAAGGAACCTACAAAGCTCGTTTGTACGCAGACACGAATCTACTTTTATACTACTTGACAAAACAGTACATAATAAAGAAAAGAGAACCACGGTCTGATGGGACCGGGCGCCATCTGTTTTGGTTCTATCTACTCCTCCAATTTAATGGAAAAACTAAATAATCACAATAGAGGAAGTAAAAAAATAAGACCTGTAGGTATACTACAGGTATCACCTCGAGAAGGTTCAGCAATGCTTGATTAGCTATTATAAACAACTGATAGTAATCCAAAAAGTCAAATCTTTGTCTAACACTTCCCCCACCAGCAATAATAACAAGTCTCACAGTTGATACCAGTAAAACTCGGTAAAGGGAAGTGGGCAAATTCCAGAAAGAATGCTATTAATATATATATTTTTTGGAGATGTAGTGGCTGATGGGCTGATCCTGTGGCATCAATTAGCAGTAGACGATGCCCTCTCTAGTAGTAGTATAAGATAGTTTAAGCCTCCCTAAATATGTACTAAGCTTTTCTAATTTCTAGAAGAGGAAAAAGAAGGGACATATGTATAGTACGTCGATAGTCACTTGGAAGCCATGCACGAAGGTGTTTCAACACGGATCAACGCGCATGGAAACAGCGAGTCGGGAAAGAAGGGGAAGAACAGACGAAAGTAATACCAGAAAAAGCATAAAAATTGGAAAGAAGCAAAGTGGGCACGAAAGTCAAACGTCCCGAAGGCCTAATAAACGGCTAAGGTAACCTACAGCGTCCCCTTGGGTCGTAGCTCCCCATAACATAGGATGGGCGAACCTAAACTAACCTAACCTTATGGCCCATCCTATGCCACCTGAGGGGGACGCTCTCCACTTCCATGAATGAGATCAACACGGCTAACTCTGGACTCCTGCTGTGTGGCTCCTTTCTTCATAAGTCAGGCTGGACTGTTTCGCTACAGGCTCTACAGCAGTGGTTCCAAAACTTTTTAAGCATAGCACCCCCTAGAAAACTGTTAGCGTCGAGGCGGGCGAGTGATCGCACTCCCATTTTTTTCAAAAACTAGAAGAGTTAGCCAAAATCTGAATGCAGCATTAGAAACGGCAGGTCTTTAAACCCTAGAACCCATGTAATCATATCGTAATTACCGCTTTTAGAATGTTTGCCAAATCTCCCAAGTCCCAATAAAAGCTATGTTTTTGGAGGTCGAAAAATATCTCAAGACCAAAAAATGGTCATCCCGCAAACTTTGATGCTACAGCGATACTAAACAATGTACCAACCTGAAAATTTGCACAAAGTTGAGAAAATACATGTATTTGATGCTCTTAAAAACATAATGGTGTACATGTAACTGTTTTATATATATATATATATTTTTTTTTCGCAAGTGCGATTACTCCCCCGCCATCTTCGCTGTTGGGCGGGCAAGTAATCGCACCCTATCCAGGGCGTTATTACCTGGTTTACAAACCCCTGTGATATAAAATAGATACGTGCTACGTAAGGAATTTAAGTTGAAGTGCAAAAAAGCTCCTATCATGATATCCTAAGTGTGTTACTACATGTAGACATCTATTATGATAAATTTTGTCCCTCTAAGTGTTCCTTCCGTTCCAGAAATACTGACTGTACTCAAGTGACAGCAAGTTAGCGTTTCATTGTAAAATGGTGCACAAATATAAGCGCAAGACATTAGAGAGGAAGGTAGACGAATAATGACGGACTGTCGCACTCCGGGCCGCCGCGAATAACCAGAACCGCGAAAACGAACCCGCGAATATCGAGGAATTGGGCTAGTATAGTGAGCAAACTCTAAAATTCAACCAATTTGGCTTCAAACGTAAGTATTACATGGTAAGTCTTGGTTCTGCTGTAATTACTTTATAGGACCGCGAATAGTGATAAGACCGTCGCACTCCAGGCCGTCGCGAATAACTAAAACCGCGAATATCGAGGGATTGGGTTAGTGTAGTGAGCAATCTCTGAAATCAACCAATTTGGCTTCAAACGTAAGTATTATTTGGTAAATCGGGGTTCTACTGTGATTACTTTATAGGACCGCCAATAATGATGAACAGTCGCACTCCAGGCCGTCACGATAACCAAAATCGCGAAAAACGAACCCGTGAATATCGAGGGATTGGGCTAGTGTAGTGAGCAATCTCTGAAATCCAACCAATTTGGCTGCAAATGTAAATATTACATGGCAAGTGGGGGTTCAACTGTAATTACTTTAAAGGACCGCGAAAAATGGACTGTTCGCTGCGATCAGTGACGGGGCGGGCGAGTGAGGGCCACTGCGACCAGTTGCCTGGCGGGCGAGTGCTCGCTGCGATCAGTTACCCGGCGGGCGAGTGATCGCTGCGATCACTCGCCCGCCTTGATCACTCGCCNTTGGCTTCAAACGTAAGTATTATTTGGTAAATCGGGGTTCTACTGTAATTACTTTATAGGACCGCGAATAATGATGAACAGTCGCACTCCAGGCCGTCACGATAACCAAAACCGCGAGAAAAGAACCCGTGAATATCGAGGGATTGGGCTAGTGTAGTGAGCAATCTCTGAAATCCAACCAATTTGGCTGCAAACGTAAATATTACATGGCAAGTCGGGGTTCAACTGTAATTACTTTAAAGGACCGCGAAAAATGATGGACTGTTCGCTGCGATCAGTGACGGGGCTGGCGAGTGATGGCCACTGCGACCAGTTGCCTGGCGGGCGAGTGATCGCTGCGATCAGTTACCCGGCGGGCGAGTGATCGCTGCGATCACTCGCCCGATTTCCTGTCTGTAAGTGATCGCACAATTTTCCTAAATAACTTTTTCTGTAATTGCGTGAGCCACAAAATATTTATAGGACAGTTACCTCATGTTAGTGCCGTCCTGGACAAAAAAGTAAGATTCTGCTGCTACAATAGTATTAGTGTAATCGCAACTTGCGGGATTTTGCGATCACTCGCCCGCCTCGATGCTACAATATTCTCGTACCTCATAGAAAATAATAACTCATGGGCTGACAAAAGGAATATTTGCACCATATTTGAGAACAAATTGATGTATCAAACTTTATTTTTATCTAAGATTTCCCGCACCTCCCGCAACTCCTGCTCAAGAGTTTGATCTCCAGGTTGTTATAGCGCATCTGCTTAGCCTAGTTACCACGCCACAAGACTACGCATCTCCAAACTCAAAGAGGTCATCCGGAGGAACTGTGCTCACAACAAAACTGCTATGGTAATTGAGGTGAGAAGGGTCTTGCACGAATCTCTTCAACAATGGAAAGAAGTAGGCAGAGAAGAGACTAGAAACGTGCGATACACTCTACCAAGCGTATTGCATCCAGAGAGAAAGCTGTACCAAGACTGGATGTTTTCTGACACACTGTACAGTCTGGATTTGGCGACCTCACAAGAAGAAAGCAAGAATTAAAATGCAATAAAAGTACATATTATATAATACCTACCAAATTATCTGTTAAACTTATCTACAACTTCTGTATTGAACGTGCGGGACTGCAAATCAATTCATTGAGATTAGCTCCATGTAGCAGCTTCTTAAGATATTGCAGCGAACCTGTAATGCACCTTTCATATTCCCAACAGACTATGCGTGCCCAGCTCTCAAAACAATCACTTCCAATCTATTATCATTATTACATTAATAGTTTAAGCTTCCCTACTCACAGTAGACACTGTGATTCAAAGAGGGGAAGAAAGAAGAGACACACACTATGCCCCGAGAAACGTGGAATCCAAGTGCAAGGGTCTTCAAACACAGAATCAACGCACATGGGAACAGCAAGTCGAGATAAAAAAAAGAAGAAAGCAACAAAACCAGGAGTATGGAAATGGAGGAAAGAAAAGTGGGCACAAAAACACGTCCCAAAGGCCTAACTAACGTTAATTAATCTAAGGGGACTTCCTTGGGCTACTACACACCATATACTAGAAAGGCAAACCTAACTAACTTAACCCTTCGACCAATGTCCCATCTTATGCCTTTTGAGGGGCCATTTACAGTATAACCGTGTGATTTGGACACTATGGAATTTTTCCGGATTTATTTAAAAGGGTAAACACCAATTCTGTCTCATCCTTCAGCAGGCCCTGCTGATCCATTTTGACTGTTTGCCGTGTTCCTACACTACAGGCGTACCTTGAGCCAAATATATTAAAGGAAGAACACCAAGTTTGCATCCGCATTTCAGAGTCCATTTGAAGTTTAAACTTCTCAATTGAAGGAACCAGAATATCCGCACTGATACAAGACACCTACGCAGCTCCAGCATACACCACAGACCAACATTGTCTTTGTGCTACCAAGATACCGCAGCAGCGACCGTGCAGCAGAGGTATTGGGAGCAATAAGTGTGTCTCACTGACCTTGCAGTGCAGCAGCAGCAGCAGCACCACCACAGGGCGACACCGAATCGTCACCAGCAGCAGTCTCGCCCCCCACCAAGAAATGCACATCAGCCAACTGCCCGCTGTTCAGCAGTCGCTGGTAATCGTCGTGGAGCGTACACTTCGGGTACTTTGAAAACTGCCAGGATGTAAGAAAACAGCAGGATCAGTGTGTTATACTCACTTGCTCTATGTAGGGCATAGAAAGCATTAGTGAGATTATGCCCCCTTAGATGTAGCGACTGGCAATTCTAAAGATAAATGAAGGGACTAATAAGACTTCAAAGGGAAATGTGAACCCTGCCTCTAGGTAAGGCTAAGATAACAAGCAATCAAAAAGTGAAGTGTCTGCAAAGAAAGGCATGATGCAAAAATAAACCATATAGTTCAATCGCGCGGTCAGCTAAAGTTGCGTACACCACTAGGCGTGATAAGTAGCTAATGTTGATTGTAGCACCATTCCCGTAACAGGCTCAACTCAAAAGGTTGTCCGCAACCAGAGGCACCTCACCTGGAAGCGGTACATATGGCCGCTGCGCACGTTAGGGTCGACAGTTCCCCCGAAGACGTACATGGCGTCGCCCACCACAGCAGCGGCGTGGAACAGCCGACCACTGGGTACCTGACTGTCTGCTGATGGCTGCACGATACTCCATGTCTGACTGTCCAGATCGAAGCTGTGGACAGGGACCCATAAACACACGTTTATACCACAGCTTCATCATACGCGGACATCTAAATATTCTGTCTACGGCAAAGCTGCACATATCGGCATGCATACGGCTCTGCATCATCTCATCACACGGAAAAATTTAGTCAGTAATAGGATGAGAGCATCTACAAACATTTTGCTTAAGTCAGTAAGCAACTATCCGCAAGCAAGATAAAAGTTAGAAACAACGATATTCAATAAGAAACTTTATTGTTGAGGCGCTATGACGGGTAAAACCTCGCGGTGTGTTACACTGATGAAAAACGACAACAAAATCAGGACTTTGCCGTTGTCACTTGGGTGTATGTAGCGAGTAAGTGAAGAGTATTGAGGCGAGGCTGTATGTAAACAGTCACGCCAGCCCAACAAATAGAGAGAGTTTCCAACCGGAGCTGCAGGGTGTTGGTCACTTTTGGGTGCAAGGAGTAGGAGTCGCTAGTCCCATAAGATGATGTCGGACCTTGGAACGTCCGATCCGGCAATCCTTACTTGTTCTTTCCCGACTCGGCTACGCCACACTCACCGCTAATTAGCAGCAACGTTTGCTCACTAGTAATTTTTATATCATGTTCTTATGTAGCTATATGGCGAGGCAAAAGTCCAACACTCCTTCTCAACTTCAAATCAGTATTAGTTTAAATCGTTTAATTTCTAAATACTTCATTTCTAAGCCCGTTGTTACTAGATAATAGTTATGAAAATTAAAGAAATGTGTAAATGACAAGCCATTTCTGAGCTCCATCGGGCAGTGTCGATGTCAAATATTGTGAAACAGCAAAATGTGGCGAAATCGCTTGTGAGCAATTTCTGCGAACTTAGCACTCAAAAATACCGTCCCAGATGTCAACGCCCGAGCTCAGCTCTCGCCTCCATCGTCATAGATGCTGTACACGAGTCAGGAACTATCCTAAGCGATTTTATGAGGAAACGTTCCAAAGGACGGATATCACAGAAAAATCCGAGAGTGCCCTATTCACAACAGACACCAAACTTTTTTTCCTTCGAGCTGAAGAAGCTGCAACAACTCATTGACCTCTAGAAACAGATACCAGCTGACGCAGCATAGCAATCTCTGAACTTCCAGAAGGATGACACGCGAGGACGAAAGAATGTAATATGTTCAAATGAAAGCTGTTCACAGTGGCGGCGTCATTCAATTCTCAGAATACCCGGGTGCTGGCAAAGCTTCTAAGACCTTAGACGGTCTGAGAAATGCATATGTGCGCAATTGTCATGGGGACGAGCCAGTCATCACAGTACGGCGCTGGGCGGCGCTCCATCAGATTCCCGTGGGTCAGGCGGGTATGACCTATTCTCAGTCTAAGAAGTAAAAATTTCAGCTCGTCGATTTTTCTGGTTGGATGAAGGCCACTGATTGGCGGTATTTTTGATGACGCGTAACTTATTAAAGCCTCGCAATGTCACCCAGCAGTCGTTCCACTGAAGTCGAACGGAGCGCTTGATTCCATGGTCATAATCTTTGTATGGTAAGGCTAAGTCTGGAATATTGTGGAGAGCTGCAGCATTCTTAGATGCTGTATCTGCACTCTCTTTACCCTGAATGCCACAATGGCTCGGAGTCCAACATATCTACACTAGTTTCTGGCGAGATATTATTGAAATGAGACTGCGGATGATGTCGTGAACGAGGGGAGGGGGGTTTGCTTTAAATTTCTCTATGGCTTGTATTGCGCTGAGTGAGTCACAGAAGATTGTAAAGTGCTCTTCTCCACTACGGTTGACAATTGATAAGGCATCTATCAGTGCCAATAGTTCAGCCGTGAAAATGGACGTTCACGATCAAGTTGGCAAGCGTCTAGTGAGGGTGGTGTCGCCCATCACAACTGCGCACTCCAGTTGGTCTCCATCTTTGGAGCCATCCGTGAAGATGTGGGCTGAAACTGAGTGGTGACTATGCATATGATCCAAAAATAATGCCTTGAGGTCTTGGGGACGGTAGGTGCGTTTCGGATCATGCATGAATAATTTACAGATTGTTGATGGGTGCATCCTCCAGTATGGAGGTTTGTTGCTAGTACTGGTTGGATATTCATGCGCGGCAAATTGGGCATGGCTGTGGCTGTATTAACTGTGAGTGGAAAGGAGTTAGGAACGGGCGGATTCCGTCGCAGTGCGCGGTTGAAAGTTTGGTAGGTCAGGGATCTTGGAATTGTTTTAATGTGAGTATAGAACTGCATAAGTTGTTGGCGCTGGGCTTTTAAAGGTGGTTCTCCTGCTTCCGCATAGAGGCTTATTACTGGAGAGGAGCGAAAGGTTCCTACAAATGCGCGCAACGCAGAGTGGTGGACTGGATCGAGGGTAGACAGGACTGCATTAGAAGCAGAGTTGTAGACTATACTCCCATAATCGAGCTTTGACCTTATCGAGGCCCGATATAGCTGAAGTAGAGTAGCTCTATCCGATCCCCAGTCTCGATGTGCCAGGGTACGAAGGAGAGGTAGTCTGCGGGAGCATTGTGTTTTCAGGAGACACGGGCTCATTCCATATCAGTCTGTGTCGAGGGTCATTCCGAGGTATTTCAGAGATTGACACGTTCTTCAGTTGTCAGTAATGGTTCGTGAGAGGTGCGAGTACGGTGGATGTGGATCGCGCTCGTTTTTGTAGCTGATACGCGGAATCCCTGTCGTGTAGCCCAATTTTTGCACTTGATTGACGGCTTCTTGTAATGGTCCCTGAAGTTCAACAGTGTCCGCTGCTGAAGCATAGACTATGAAGTAATTTACGTACAGTATTCCTCTAACTGTTGGCGGAATGTATCCTGTTATGGAGTTAATGGCAAGAGCAAACTGACAGCAGGACAGTACGCTGCCTTGGAGACTCTTGCTTTTTCATGGACTCGTGAGAGTGTATTTTAAATTTTTGTTCGAAAGGTACGATTGCTTAGGAAGTTTTTACTGTAGTACGCCATTCGCCTTCTGACTCCTGCACGGTGTAGAGCGAGGAGGATTCCATGGCGCCAGGTGGTATAGTATGCCTTTTCTATATCGAAAAAAACGCATATTGTGGGTGCCTTGTTTGCTATTGCTTCCTGTATATCCATTGATACTCTCAACAGGGCATCTTGCGCCGAGTTGAGCTGACGAAATCCGAATTGTAGAGGAGTGAGGCGATATGTAGATTCGAGGAAGTACATGAGTCGACCGTTGATGATATTTTCAAGGAGTTTACCGATGCGGCTAGTAAGCGCAATCGGTCTGTAACTGGTGCCTGTGGTTGGTAGTTTACCTGGCTTTATGATAGGACGTATGCATGACGCAACTGAGTTGGATAGACACGATTGCACCAAATCATATTATAGATATCTAATAGAAATTTTTTAGTTGCAGATTCATGGAGATGTTTCAACATTTGGTAGGACACTTTGTCGGGTCTTGGGGTTTAGTAGTAATAGAAACTTCTACTAGCGCTTCAGTGGCACACTGCCTATATCGCGCTGAACAATTCCTGAATTTAGCCACGGGCTCGTGCGCCGCTAGGTCGAGGAATTTGTCTCATTTTATATATTATAAAGTAGCAAGGAGAATATTACTATCATTATTAATTTTACATATAGTATATGCACTTCACAAAGAAACAGGCAGAGCCGCAGTTGACGATAGCATTTATCGTAATGGATTCATCACGGTTTGTGATAGAAGTCACATCTGGTAAGAAAAGTCTTGAGGGCATTTCTATTAATTGGCCGCGAGGTCCCTCAGAAAGCATTCCTCAGAGGATGGAGTCGACATCCAGACCATGCAGGTCCGGATAGCATTCCCTCCGCTCGTCGGAGAAAGTGGGACACTCGGCCATTAAAAGCGAGACAATGAGAGGTACGATGCAGTCAGCACAATAGGGTTGAGGACGCCTCATCCGCAGATAGTCGTGAGTGAGTCTCGTGTGCCCAATACGTAGGCGGCACAGTACGACGTCCATTCGGCGATCGTCGCTATTTGACGAGTGCCACTGTCGGACAGTTTCTTTGATTGTTCGTAGTTTATTATTTCTCTGCTCTAGCCACTGGGATTGCCATAGCTCGCGTAGGCTTCGCTTGATTAGTGGGTGATAGTCTCGGCAGGGGACTGCACAGTTTGCTGCGGGCTTATCCGACAGGCCACCTGCCTCGATTCCTCGTCGGCGAGCTCATTGCCAGCGACGTCAATATGACCAGGCACCCAACAAATACTCACTGACTTTCCATCCTCTTGTAATTGTTGTATCGCATTTACTATTCGGTTGATGCCGGGTGGATGCTGTCGTCGGACGGCTTGTACTACACTCAATTAGCCGGAGAACATTGTAAAGTTCCTTTTATCGCTGTCTCCAATGAGGAGCAACGCTACGCGCACGCCGAACAGCTCGGCGGTGAAAGTCGAGGTCTCCGGTAATAGCCGGCATGCTCTAGTTTCATCAGTCGTAGTGGCTGCGCTTCCAACTCTGTCTCCCGTCTTAGAGCCATCAGTATAGATGTGGAAAGAGTCACCATGTTGGTCTCTCACGTGCTCCGTGAAGAGAGTTTGGAGTAAGAGGGGACGCGAGTCTTTCTTTTTTGGGTATTGCGTGCCGGGGCAAAACGTTGAAACTGGGATGCGCCAGGTTGGTTTGTCTCTGAACAGGACCCGGGCGACACTGAATGGCTCGATTTCCGATATGAAATAGAGGGCATCATAGTCACTGGAGGGAATTGTGTACGGAAAGTTTGCGCCCTCTGCCCGGTCTCCGCACACACTGTCGCAGGCCGAGGATCGAGGGACTTTTTTTAAGTGGGGCTCCTGGGGCTTTGTTATTGGTTGTTCGTAAGGCACTTATGATTCTTCTATAGTGATTGGGTCACTGTATGGCAGTTGTGTGTTGGTGCTTAAGTCTTGTGGTACTGCTTCCACTTCTTGTTTTCTACGCAGGAATTGCCGGGGGTGGGTGTCGTGGGAGCTGACAGTTGCATAATGGGTGGCAAGATGATCAGCCACTTCCTAGGGGTCAGTTACTTCATTATTGTTGACAATGAGGGTCGGAGGGTGGTGGGTAGTGTACTTCCCCTCTATTTTCTTTTGACACGTTTCCGTATTTTGGACATAGGTGTGTCAGCGTTAAAAGGCGAAACAAACTGGCACCAGCACTGCTGCTTCGCCTCTAGCTTTTTGTACCTGGCTATAGCGGCCAGTCTTTTATAAGTGGTTTTATCAGCTGGTAGCCTGGTGTGCTGGTATATTCTCAGGGCTTGGCGTCTGCGTTCGTTTGCAAGTGCGAACTCTGCATTCCACCAAGGAACTCAATACTTTGTCGCTCCGCCTCTTGATGGGGGAATCGAGAGGTCGGCACTGGTCTGTTAGTTGATAGACGGCTTCGTCACATGGGGTTCCCTCTCGCAGTGGATGCCATTTTGTCATCTCAGTAAAGAGATTCAGTCCACTTTTCTGTAGATATATGACGGTGCTCTTGAAGTTTCCTCCTGTTCCGTTAGGCTGATGGCTATGGGGAAGTGGTCACTGCCTCGTAAGTCAGGCAGCGTGGTCCAGGTTAGATCCATAGCAATGTCTGATGAGCAAAAAGTGAGGTCTATGACTGAAAGAGTAGCTGTTTGAATATGGAAGCTGGTTGGAGCGCCAGTGTTTAATAGGCATACATTGGTGGTTGCTATGATTGTCTCTATCATCCTGCCACGGGCGTCATATTGAATCAGACCCCTAAAGAAAGTTTTTTTTTTGCGTTACAATAGTCACAATAGATTATATAGGGATGGGGCAGGTTATGTATTAGATGGAGAAGGTCCACTTCTCTAACATTTTCTTGAGGAGTCAGACATATGTTGCATTCAGTGATGGGTCTGCGTGCTCCAATACGTTGAGCGGTGGTTTTGAGTGGCGTGTTGAGAGTTATTGGGGTGCATGGAAGTGCGCTACGTACTAGTGTGGCCAGACCCGTGCTTGGGCGCGCTTCTGGACGTGGCGAGAAGAAGTATGCGATATAAGGCGCTGGTGCCCGAAGAGTACTGGTACCCAGCATGGCTTCTTGGAGGCAAATACATTTTGCGTTTTGGCTACTTAGTATTTCTTGGAGTTTAGTGTAGTTTGGGCAAAAGCCTCTACAATTCCATTGAGTGATTGAATTTATGGTTTTTCAAGTGTTTTTGCTATCGCTGGAAGAGGTGTTTGCTCCCATAAGGACTGGTATGTTTTCTGCATACTCCACTTCGTTCATTTTGAATCATTTAGGTGACTATTGTTTGTTTTACTGGTTGGATGGGACGACGCTGGAGGCGTGTTTTTGTTCTTAGGAGAGGATTCATCTTTGCTCCTAGAGTCTCTCCTGGTTAAGGAGGGAGAGCGCTCTCGCTTGTCGGCGCTTTGTCCCTACTGACGGACTGTCGCGTGGAACGTTGGGATTGAGACAGGTACTGAAGAATTTCTCCAGTAGCTCCTGGATGCTGCTGTGGTCCTTCTTCATGGCTGAACGCTTCCGAGTGGCTACTCTTGTTTTTATTTGGTGCTGTTGGGGCTTTTCTTCCGTCATGTACTGCTTTTGTCTTGTCGTTTGATGTCATTTCCTTCTTGTCAGATTTCGATTTTCTTTGACTGTTCGAAGAGTTGGGTTCGGGCTGGGCTGCACTTTGTTTTTGAGTTGATTTTTGTTCTTTCGTAGGCGCTTGCGAGGTGGAGGTTTGAGATTGATGCGAGGATCTATACGTCCGGTCTGAAGTCTCTGAGGGTTGCCGCAGAGTCATGAGTGGCTGTTCGTTTTGCCGGGCGGAGGCGCCTGCGTTGAGATGGACCTGTACACGGCGGCTGTCGGCTGTTAGATTACATCTTTACTATCGATGGAATTTGGCCTGACGAATTTCGTCGCCACCTTCCTCCTCGTCTCTCCATAGCTGAGTCCCTCTTTAGTTTGGGTGGGCAGTATTTCCTGCTCCATTTTGTAATGGAAGCAGCACTCGGACGATGCTCGCTGGTCTTCCTGACAGCGCACTTCGGCGGCTCTTGGTATGGTTGTCGTGAGGGGCACACTGCATCATCTGAGCGGCACGACTTAGCGATTGGCCAAATTTCCGGCATGTGAGGCATCTGCGTGGCTTTGGGATGTATGCTCTAAGTGAGCAGAGCTTCCAATCGTCACCTCAGCTGGAAGCATTGTGCCTTGAAATTATGATATACACCGGCATGGGTACTGCATCACTAACCTTTTTCATCTGACAAACAGATTTTACGTGGTAGGTCGATAGCTCTTCCAATACTTGTTAATCGGTGTAGTCATGCATATTCCTGTAATATATTGTGCCTCTTGTCTCATTGAGCCAGCCGTGCGCGGCGATTTTTACAGGGACACCTGCAAGGGTTTTGATATTTTTGAATTGCTCACTCTGTTGCTCTGGGCGCAATTCCACTAGGAGTGATCTATCGCAGAGTTCGGAGACTCGCTTTGGTTTGCCCTTGAGACTAGAGAGCAGTAGCTAGTAGTAGATTTAAGCCTCCCTAAATATGTACTAAGCTCTTCGAAGAGAGAAGGAAGGGACATATAGTACGTCGATAGAAAAACGGGGAACCCATGCACGAAGATGTTCTTACCCAGGATTAACGCGCATGGGAACAGCAAGTCGGGAAAGAAGAGGAAGAACAGACAACAGTAAGATTAGTAGGAGTATGAAACTGGAAGGAAGCAAAGTGGGCATGAACGACAGACGTCTCAAAGGCCTAGCTAATGGCTAAGGTAACATACACAAACTACCTGGGGGCGCTACTCCCCATAACGTAGGATGAGCGAACCTAACTAACTTAACCCTATGGCCTATCATAAGCCCCCTGAGGGGGCTCTTGAGAGCTGCTACCATCTCTTTATATGCGGTAGTGGAGTCGTTTGAAGCTAAGTTGGTGTTGTCGGTTGCTTTGACCGAGTGAAAGGCTTTAAATCCAATTGGTGGGCTACTGAAGATGGTGGATGGGTTATTTCTCGTAAGATTTCGTGTGGTCGTTCTCACAGTCTCTTGGTTCTTCCTCCACTCCTGTAGCCATCTTGGAGGTTCGACGTCTTGTTCGTGGTTGCTTGATCGGGCGCTAGGGCTACAGACTTGGCTCCTTCCACTCCCGTGGAAGACGGAGCGGGTTGGGTAGCCGCCGGCCTGTCGTCCATGGTTATTCTTCAAGTGGTGAGTACCTTCGAATAGGTACTGTCTCAAGGGGACCCAGCCTAACGTCTGGTAGTCTTCAGACCTTTCTTAATCTACAGTATGTCACCTTCGATTATGCAAATACAATTTTTTTACTTCATTTTTCAAGATAAGTGTCTAACTTTGAAATATCAATATTAGCTAAATGTATGGCTATGTTGCAAATATAAACAGCACTTGCAAAATAAATATTTAGCCATTTGCTAAGTTTATCATACAATTGGCTTATTTACGAGTTTTTTACTGTTACCTCAGATGATGCAAGAAGTAAATCAAAATGTCATAAAGAGGAAATAAATACAAGTGAACAGGAATACTTTTATTAAACGCTCAAAAAGCCAGAAATTATAACCAAACCAATTCGATAAACACTGAAATAAGTGTTCAGTAGTGGTAAACATTAGTTAATTTTAAACATGGCAACCTCCATTTTTCATGATTTTTTCAAGGCGATTATCAACAGACTTTGTCATGTTTGATATTTCAGATGGTGGTACAGAATCTGCCGCTGTTTTTACAGCATTTAACAGGCTTACTTTGCTCGAAAACTGCCGACCACCTTAATAGACCTTCCTCTTGAACATTGTCCAGAGGTTCTCAATGGGATTTAATCGGGGCTTTTCGCTGGCCAGGTCATAATCCTTTTTGATTTAAATCCTCCATCCGCAAGCCAGTTCGCTGTGTACCGTGCTCAGTGTGAGGGAGCGTTATCGTGCTGAAATATCAATTTGGATCAGCGTGCGATAGTCTGCTCATCAAGCCATGGAATCAAGTTGGCTTTAAGAAACTGGCAGTACCTTTCTGCACTCAGTTTAACTCCTTCTGCCACTTCAAATGGACCAATAATGATGCTACCTGCTTTCCCGGCCCAAAACATCACACCTCCACCACCTTGTTGACGCTTAAGCCGTGTTTATTGAGGTTGGTCATGAAGGACCCATCCAGATGCCCATCTATCTGGACCATCAAGAGTGGCTCTGCATTCGTCAGTAAATATGACATTGGAAAAATCAGTTTTCATGTTCTCTTCAGCCCATTTGACCCTACTTTCTTTATCAGTTTTTGTTAGAAGTGGTCGTTTAATTGCCTTTTTCACTTTCCCTAGCTTCTGCAGAACCTCTCATCTTGTCTTTCTGCTTAGTATTGGGGCTCCAGCGTCTTCAAATATCGCCTTGTAGAAAGTTGTTTTCTAGCGATAGAAATCTTCAAATGTCGCATATCCCGAGAAGTCAATTTCCTCGTAGAGGCTCTATCCAGAGTTTTCCGGCTGACCTTACCTTCAATGGCATAAGCCTTATTTGTTTGGTGATCACACTGTAATTCCTCGGAAACTTCGAGTGTTGTCTTACCAGAAGCCAATAACGTGGTCACTTTGATCTTTTCTTCACTTTTTAAACTGCATTTCTTGCACATGTTGACTAGAGAGTGATGTTGCATAATCTGGCGTAACAGCAGAACCCCGTGCGATAAGCAAATGTTGCCAAAACGTGGGGAATGGTTTCGTTTTATATTTCTCTAATGGGTTTTATAGTTACAACATACCTGTGCACCAACTTACTATTAACATTTTAAATGTTTGATACTTATCTTGAGAAATAATTAAAAAAAAAATAGTATTTGCATAATCAAAGGTAGCATACTATATAGGTAGCTAGTATACCAAGACAATTTCAGAATTTTAAAGATAGAAATATGAACCACGATCCGGGAGGATCAGGCGCCCCCGGCGTTGGTTCTACCTACCCCCCCCCCAAATTTTGATGGAAAAAGTTTCTGTATAATCACTCTTTGGGTAATACTGTAACAACACGCGGGTATACTAACAATATCACCGCTTGGGTACTACCAATTAATGGGAGTAACCCGTGAATCAAATCCTTGTCTAATTTCCTTCACCAGCAATAATAATAAGTCTAGCGATTCGATACCAGTAAACACGTTGGTATATGGAGAGCTCAACATCCTACTGTCTCACAGGACGCACCAGTGGAGGTCGTTAGGCAGTGTGGAATCAGCAGCTCCCCCAAAGACGTAGAGGTGTCGGTTGAAGGCTACCATGGTGTGCCCGTACCGGCGAGGAGGTGGCGGGGGCGCACTGCACACGATCTGCTCTGTGCAGATGCGGGTCCAGCTACAATAAACACAAGATTACATTGGGTTGTGTGTATTAGTTTATTAGGCATTAAACGTTCTGTAAAGAGAGACTAAGCGACACATAGTAAGTGAAAAAAATAAGAGACGAGGTCCAGGGTATGGACGACTATGCATGTAAACATAAAGTCGATAGAGAACCCCCTGGGGGAAAACTCCCCATTACAAAGGATGGGCGAACCTAGCCGTATCACCAACCTTATGCCCTATGAGAGGTATACCTATGTCACCCATATCAACTCTGGTTCTCCCAGCTAACTCAATACAGTATTATGCTACTGGAGATTCATTTCGTTGCACATACGGCTCTCCATCTTGCCGATTGTTTTTAAGTATCCATACCAATGCAACTGTTTCGCTCTAATCATATGATGAATGAGTAATATGTCTGCGCAGCATCTACAACTGATTCGCAGGAAGGTGTCATCCATGAATACTGCCTATTCTCCCTTTCACTTCAAACGCTCATTCTCAACCCAAATTAATTACAATAGCATTATTTTGCAACGACCACTAATGTGTACCGTACGCGCTAGCGAGCGAAACAACGATAGCAGTAGTATACTAATGTTAACTGGTACTTTATGAGCTCTTGCCGAACTCGCACTGAAAACACACCACAGAAAC
>LQNS02278127.1:6036070-6049456 GCA_001587735.2 Parhyale hawaiensis | reverse complement strand
TAGCGCCAAGTTTCATTCACCTAGTCGGTTCGCTCGCCCCCTGTGACTGCTTTCAAGAGCAGCTCACTACAGGACCCTAAGTACTGCACTGACTGCCAGCATAGAGTAGCTACTGAATATTTCCTCATATGCAGTAAGGTGTGGTGCAGGGTAATCCAATGTACTTCGCTCAAGCCCTTCCCTATTTGGTCCCTTCAGGACGTATGGTTTGACTGAGGCGCGGCCCCACTCTTTATCACAGTGTCAACGTGGACCGGGGCCAGCATCGCTCGGCTGCAGGATCGAACGCTTCAACAAATTTCTGTCATGCGTTCAGCGAGGGTGGTGCTTGCAGGCTACCAAACAACAAGCCGTAGGTAAAACATCTATTACATGTTCGTTTTGGAGGATAATAATAGGATGTGCCCAGATGTTCACTAATTATGTCTTATACGCTACATACATTGCCTCGACAGAGATTAGTAAGTGACAGTCCAAAAGAAGTTTTGGACTGCACTAGTTTCCACTAGGTACCGTTACGACAGTGTTTATACTTACAAGTTTACCACCTCATCATATCCAGCGCTGCAGAGTAGGACCAAAAGCATTGGACACACAATTGCTGAGTCTTTTTTGGCAAAGAAATAAATCATGAAATTGCTGTACAACTGGCGAAGTAAAACACTGATGGTAAAAATTACGTCACATACCATCTCAATACGTACGAAATCAGAGCGCTTGCATACACACGAACAGAAAGTCTGTTGGACACGAGCGCAGATGCTGCAGCAGCTTCACAAGACAGCAAGTACAGCCCGGCGCAACACAATGACGAGCTTATAGTCAAATGCAACCCTGAATAGGGACCTAACTAAGGAGAGGTTTATGGGCTGGATACTTCAAACCTGACGGTAGGTCTTTGGCCATCACCACGGCACGTTGAGGTCCCATGAATATCGCGATACCAAGAGCATCACAACATGCACCATGTCGCTGACAATATACCAACAAGAGTTAAACAGGGGCAACTGGAAGAGAAGAAACAACACTTGAACTCCAGAACAGTAGTGAGCTCTCACTCCAACATGAGGTAAAATGACTATAAGCGCGGGCTTAGTATGACTCAATATGTAGAACAAAGTTATCAGCTAATTAAGACATCTACGATATGTGTGGCAAATGCTTACCTAAAGACACTCCCGGGCATTTAAAAAGTCGCGCGCGTTAAGGAACTAATTTTCGAATGGACGGATGCTTAAATACACAGAGAACGTTACGACTAGCAAGCAAATACATGGAAAGGGCTGCAAGACTACGGTAACTATAATAGAGCAATGTAGAAAGTTACGGGTAGAAGTTTTGTTACAGACACAGATCGATGCTTTATGCCCTGCGCATCGGCTGCCGGCATCTGGGCGGCTACAGCTCACAGAGGACACAGCAGCAGCAGCCAAAATCCAGCCCAGAATACCTGGAAATCCAGTACAGATTATCTGGGACAGGAGACAAGAGAGGGCTTCCTTACAATTGGTGTTCAGGACGATACACAGTGCAAGCTTGTGACCCATGAACACTTCACACGACAACATATTATCTCCACACAATTATGATGTATTAGTTGGCGAGTAGATTCGGGGCATGGAAACTTGTGCTGATTGATACTACAGTAACAAGAATAGAACACAGCTCACCAGAACTCAGTTCGGTTAGGACGGCAACCAACAGCTCTTGCGTTCAGTTTACGCAAGGTGCCGGTATGAGCAGAGCAAAAGAGTAACGCTCTCGATGGAGCTACTTGCCCTACATTTTTAGATCAAGAGCGCCGCTACTGCGACAATCTCACAGACTGGCGTGAAATGTAGATCAGGCAACTGCTAATAGGTACCTAAAAAGGACTAAGAATTACCTCATTGGATGAACCCTGGTAATCGGCAGATGAGGAGCCAAATTCTTCCCATCATACGGTAATATTGGCATGGGCAACTTCACCGCCGACAGCCACACATGCCAGATAAGAGCGAAATAAAAAATCGCGGTGCTCGGCGGCGACTGGCCGATGGTCGCGACGTTGGAACCGAAGAGGTCTACCAGCGTCTACCAGCAGCTGCCAGCGCGCTGCTGAGCCTCACGTGACACAAGCGGGGCAAGGTGGTGCAGCTGCAGAGCTGTTCCTCTATGGCCAGATGTTCCAGGCCAAGAACAACAGACGGCACACATCCATAGAGCCTGACCCTCGCAGGTCACCCGGCAAGGACACGTTAGCAGAGATGGTAGGATCCCTAGCGCCTAAGTTATTCACGCGGCATAGCTCCACCTCGCTCGGCGTAGCAGGAGTGTCCGTGCTCAGCTTATATATTGTGACAAACTAGTTGGTGAAGCGAGAGCACAAGTATGGGGGTAATGGGACGCACGGTCATCAAGTTGATCTTAACACTAAAGTTTAATTTAAAACCAGTTCATACCCTGTGTATAGTGAATAAGCTAATTTCAGTAATTCAATTCAGAGAACAAGTCTAATAACAACAATTAACCAAGTTATACTTGTGCTTACAGCGCAACAAATTTCAATTACAGTTCGATTAAAAATGTATACGATCTGCCTCGATGAAAAATTAACAGAGAAACTGTACACACACTTCTACAATGTGTTTGCAATTTACAGATGCTATACAATCATGACCTAAAACAAGTTTGAATTAGAGCAATTATCAATGAAGTATCAGGAGATAGAGGCGGCTGACCCCCACACTCATGTACAGTATGTTCACTTCTTACTTTTACTTACGGTGCCTTGCACGGGGCACTGTCACACAATAAGAAACTTATATACAGGCGAAGGTGCTGTAGGCATAATCGACCATGAACGTTCGTTTAATGCGCAGCCGATTATTTGCGAGGCAGTAGCCTACACGACACTTGACGCCCGTGCCAAAACGCCAAGAAGGTCCGACGGCTCCTAGATGCAACTTCAGTACAATATTTCGAATTAACAAAGCAACCTCAAACAAAAAGTAAACTATCTGCGGTGCAACAGATGTGTTGATCGGCAAGAAACACAAATTTCTAGTTACAGGTCAACGGTGGGCAACAAACTTTCAATTTTAGAACACCAAATTGACGAAAAATAGATAAATTATGTTTGCAACGGTCAATGCTCTGCGTTGGTTTCTTGTCAATAAATGCATTTCTTGCGTCACTATAAACTAGGGTTGGCTGATTCAAACCAAATAAAAGAAAAATGATTTAAGCCAACCAAAAAACCATGGTTTTTGGTTTTTATTCAACTTTTTTGGTTTTTATTCATAAACATTGCAAAATAAACAGTTTTACTTCTAGAAAGTATCAAATTTTAGTCACACAACTGAAAGGATGAGTTAATGTATTCCTTTTCAGGAGCCCGTTTGACTGTTAGGACAGTTAGGGTCAACTTTTGCTAATGTTTATCAAAAACCTATACCTTATTGAATTTTGTGTTATTTCATTTCAGAGATGCATGTCTAATTATATTCTGGTAAGCTAGAAACTACTGAGAAGTATGTAGGCATATAGCTATTTCATTTTCTTTTTCATTACTCTGCTCTTAATTAGCTAGTAGCTAGCTATTTCCATCGAGATGTCTTTGTACTTTGGAGTGTTGCTTAGTTTTTCAAAGATTTTATAGCTATTTCACTTTCTTTTTTTTAGTTCATTACTCTGTTATCAATTACCTAGTAGCCAGCTAATTTTGTCCAGTTGTATTTATAACTTGAAGTGTTTTCAAGTTTTTCAAAGGATTTTATCTTGCAATAATTATAAATCAGAGCTTCTCTACCGTTTGGATATTAAACGTAGCCATAACGTAGTCATAGCATATACAGGTACTCTCTTAACTGCTGCTTTTTTACCCCTTTTCCTAAAGTCATTCTTCTACAATAGGAAGCTCAAATTAGGCGACTTAGATTGTTGATCAGGGTTAGCAAAAACCATGCTTTTTTTTTTTTGTTTAAAAACCCCGTAGTTCTTTTGGTTTATTTTTTTTTTAATATTTTGTTGTTTTTTCCAGTGTTTTAAGTATCTTATCCAACATTTAATGGGTTTTCTGCTGTGTAGACACACGCAGCTAGCTAATCATCAACAATCTTAGTCTCTTCATTTCAACTTCCTGTTGTAGAAGAATGATTTTTAGATAAGGGGTTACGAACAAGCAGTTAGCAGAGTACCTGTATTTGCTATGGCTGCATTCAATATGCAAACTGCAGAAATGCTATGATTTAAAATTGCAGCATAAAATCCTTTAAAAAGCTTGAAAACACTTCCAATTACAAATACAACTTGACAAAAATAGCAATCTTCTGGCTAATTGATAACAGAGTATGTTTTTAACTAAAACAAGTGAAATAGCAATAAAATCCTCTGAAAAACTAAGAAACACTCAAATTAACAAAGACATTTTGATAGAAATAGCTACCTACTAGCTAACTAAGAGTAGAGTAATGAACTGAAGAAAGTGAAATAGCTATATGCCTACATGCTTCTCATGATCTCATTAGCTATCTAATAGCAACTATATAACTACTACTTTTAATTTTCAGCGCACCAGAATATAATTAGACATGCATCTCCGAAATGAAATAACACAAAATTCAATAAGTTATAGGTTTTAAAGAAACATAAGCAATAGTTGAGCCTAACTGTTCTAACACTTAAAACTGATTCCTGAAAAGAAACACATTAACTCATCCTTTCAGTTGTGTGACTAAAATTTGATACTTTCAATAAAACTGTTCACTTTGCAATGTTTATGAATAAAACCCGAGAAGTTGAATAAAAACAAAAAAAAAATATGTTTTTTTTTTGTTGGTTTTAACCATGTTTTTTTTTCTCTGGTTTAAACCAGCCAAACCTGTAGTTGATGATTAGCTAACTACAGGTTTACAAAGCAGAAAGCACTGTAAATGTTGGATAAAATTTCTAGAACTTGAAAATTATATAAATTTACGAAAAACCCCAAAAAATCATGGTTTTTGCCAACCCTGCAATGAACAGTGATTATTTGTTAGATTTCGCCAATTTAATTGGAAAAGATATTACCGAAGTTTCACTGACTGGCTAGAGGACTTGCTTGGTAGGAGTGGGCCATGCAGCTCGACACAATTGTTTGTACATGCAGCAGCGTCTCTGAAGCGCGAGTAGCGCCCATAACCAAGTGTGTGCCCCACACAAGATGCCTCAGTAGCGGAAGTGTCCCCATACTGTAGCCACCAGGCCACACCACAGCAAGCAAGCAGTGCTCATGGTACAAGAGATCACGATACCATCACCACAACAACAGAGTGGGTCACAACTCCAGTTCTCCAACAGCTGGTGCAGACAACATGTGTTGCTGCAGAAGTAATAGTAGTAGAGGTAGATCAGTTTGCTAACGCCGCAGATATTTCACTGTCTCGTGCCGAGCACGCGAAACCATTATTATATTGAGGGCTTCTCCCAGCACACGAATTCAAACTAAGAGCACGTCAAGCAGCAGCAGCAGCCTAAATACGGTAGCAATTCCGCTCTTACAAGCGATCGCATTTGCAGAATACAAGGCTCTTGTGGGGATACTAGGAAGCTAATGTTCCATAGTAACTCACTGCTACAGATAATGACAAGGGTTCGAGTGGGGCAAGTGACGTCTCTCTCTACACAGGAGGCTGGGGCCATGGTTTCAACCCCTCTACCTGCTCCATAGTATGAAGATAAGCTATCCACTACACAGGCGCGCAAAACCACAAAGAAATAAATCGGTATTCTCTCCATATACATTACATACAAATAGCACATGTAGACATCAGCAGGGGGATTTGATATGCAAGAGATGAGGCCATCTCTACGCTGCAGGTAAACATCATGGTACACAGTGGCAAGAGCGGCGGTGGAGGAGGTGCAACGGACCGCTGAGCAGGACGGACTTCGTATCACGAGTGAAGGTGGTTCGGCACAGTGCTGCCGCTTGTACGGCGTTACGTTATATTTTACAGGGTAACAATTGGTCATATAAAAGCACATATCGTCACATTTAGAAAAACATAAATAGAGGGAAATATGTTTCACAAATACAAGAGAGACTGGCCGAAGGTTCGCTGAAACGTGGAGTTCGCTAAAAACAGTAGCAGACCAATTATAACCAGAAGTTCAGGAGTTTGGCATTCGTAGGATCCAGGCAACAGAAGTGACGGCAGTTGCGGAAGCAAGACAGTAAACGCCAGTAGGGCAGCAGCCAGCGTCTATACACGAAGAGGCGCACACAACACGGCAGTGATAAAACTTATCAACTGATACAGGAGTAGAGACACCCCAGCAGGGCTGAACAAGAGATGTACGCACAACATCACTGCATGAAGTTGTCATGGAGGATTAGATCCCACGGACTGCATCCGAACGGAGTCAAGACTAGCCATGAATGTATACACCATATATGGCATCATCTGGACCGACACCTTGGTATTCAATAGCGAGACTGCGGAGAGGCTGAGTTTGACAATATAGCGAGGAGGGTACGACCGAAGAGAGGACGCGACAGTGCTGTGTTGCCCGCCGCGCTGTAACGCAGCAGCTCCTTACGAAAGCATGGCGGTCCATTTTAGTTATGGTTATGACCTAAGAGCTGCATTGAATATAATTAGAGCAACTGCCCATTGGTACAAAGAATTTAGAAATGATTTTGTCAACACATGCATAATGCTTGAGTCTTGGTAAACATTAGGACTTTGAAAACAAGAGGAAATTCAAAGTCCTCAGGTTCCTGTCTCAGAACTCTATGCTGACAATACATCAAGTTGCACGAGGAAACTCTGTGCAACAGTTCCAAACTTACAACATCTGAGAGAGAGCTATGACTCGTACTAGGATATATCTCTTTGGTGGTCACTTACGAGCTCACACAGTGGGCACGCTCGTGGGTACTAATGCGGAGGTGTAGCACAGCTCCACTGCGGGACATTCGTAATTCCTCGGCCAGAGACTTGCTACTGGCCCTACTGCCACCCTAGGTACTATCCTGTAATATTTGCAGTTATCTTCTAGTTCATGTAGCGGTAGTTGTATACAGTTTTTAGCGCTTCGAACTGCACGTCCATCTCGCCGAGCATTTTCGAGTTTATACAGATGAAATATCGCGGTTGTATCCCTCGAATACTACAGCACTTTACTATCTGGCGGGCCCTCTAAGTATTTCCGGCCGTCATATCTGTCACAGGTAGATCACTCACCTCCCGTAGGTATACTTCAAGAAAATTAAGGAACTGAACGTTTCCCTTAACTCCCGCGTAGACAGCACAAGCTGTTCCATACGGTGTGCACGATAACATCCGTTCACTTTCAAAGATTTAGATTTAGCAAGTGTGGACAGGGGCTGATATTTTCATTGGTTTCCAGCTTATATCCCCCCAATTTCAGGCACAGGGACACATTGTACACCAGTCTCCCTATAGCGATCCCTAAATGGCCTCCAGTATATCGATTTCGAAACCGTAGTTCTTCATGACATCTCCCCTAAAGGCTGCTCTCGGGTTTTCTGCACGCATCTCGTTCATAATTTGGTTACTATTTCTACTGTGCAGCTGAGGATACGCCCTCTGCCGCTGCTCTGCACAGCTCGCACTCGCGGCGAGCAGGCGCCGCGCTGTTAGGGGCACCCGCCACTCGTCACATACACTCGAGGCCTCGGTCTTCGGTAATTTCCATTCACTAAAGAGTTAACTACGAATACCCTCGTGTAGAACTGTGCAACAACCCCACTTCAGTAGCTTCGGGCGGCCACTCTACTCAACCATCTTGCCAACTGCCAGCGCAATGCAGCTATGGTACAAAAATTAGCCTAAATAAATGTAAGAGCGAGTGTTAGTTCAGCAGGAGCAGAAGAAGCAGCAGTAAGCTAGAGTTATTTTCAAATAAACAACATTTGTGACTCACGGTACATGAGAATCAGTAATAAAACTCTAGGAATGTACAGGTGTTGGCAGTCTGTGTAGCACAGCAGCGGAGAGTGCGATGGCGTGTCCACAAAACACAAGATGGTAACGAAATATAGCACACGTGAGGAGCAGCAGCAGCCTACCGCCACTCCTGTGTCGCGATGGCTACAGCGAGGCAGCCCTGAGCTCACAGGTGAGGGAGAGCGCGGCGTGTCATGTGATGCTCCTGAGCCGGTGCTCCGCCTGCTTCTGCCGGGACTCGGTGAGCTGCAGGGCGCGCACCAGCTCCGCGTTCTCTACGAACAGCTCCGCCAGCAGCCGGTCGGATCTCTCAGCTCGCCGCACCTGCATACACACAGCAGCTCTTGATCTGTTCACCCACAGTTACGAGCAAGCCTGACTTTGCCTGGCAGACGGGTTTATTGTCGAAAAATTCTAAAATTTTAAAATTCCTTTTTCAACTCGTTTAGGTCTTTTCTTTTTATGACTTGAACACTAGTGAGCAAGTTATTTGGGGTTTAATGAACGTCCCTACCTATAACTAGAGTGATCCAAAGCCATTAAGAAACAAAACGGGAGATCGACATAGATCGACGCAAGCCGTAACAGGCTATTGCACGTGGGTAGATAGTCTCAGCGCTAGATATGTAAATTGGTATTGATTAATAAGTTGGAGAAAGAGATATGCTAATTTCATTAGCTCTAGCTTGTTTGGAACTTTTTTTTGCTAAGCATAAAGTTTCGTGCATTACTCTTCAACTGATTACACTTCAGCCGACCGAACACGTAATTCTGCTCTGTAAGATTGAGTTTTCGGCCACCATAAACACAACCAATTTGCGACTGACTCTTGAAACAGGATCCAAGTTGCGAATTCAGAGCTAGTGGTTGAAGTTCCGGATATAAGAAATAAGCTCGTTTCCATTTCAACAAGTGAATCAATAACGCCTACTATGCGACTGACAAAACACACCAGTATTCTGTACATAACATTCATTCGAAAGAATAAAATGACATCTGTAGACTGTATTTAAAAATTCCGGTATAGAAGTAGTTAGGAGAAAACTGCCAAGCAAGAATTTCTTACCTGCTGGGCGTGTTGAGAAGCGTGATGCTGCAGATGGTGGTGAGCTGTAGACAGGGCAGCCTCGAGCTCGGCCACTTGCCGCTCCTGCTGCTCCCGACACCCTGCCCATCACAGGCTTATTACTTCACAGCACCGAGGCAGAGCCTACAGGCGTTCACTTATATTAATGGGTCAGCCTGGTGTGACCAATGCGCAGGCGGCACAGTACCACCTCCAAACGACGGTCGCCGCACCTGGACGTTGCCCACTCTTGTACACCCGGTTTTATCACTCTCAACTTGTTATTACTGACGTCATTCCACCGTTGCTGCCACACCGCTCTCATAGATCTCCTTATGTAAAAGTAATAATCTTGACTTGGTATAGCTGGGTTTAACCCCTCTCCTGCGGCTCCCGCCACATCCCTAGCTTCGCAGTCTGCCCTCTGGTTTCCGGTCACTCCCACATGACCGGGGACCCACCGGATCTGCAGCTGCTTCGGTCCCTCAGCCTTCCGAGGATATCGCACAAGACAGGATGATTGCTGTTATAGTTCTGCAGCACCTCCAATGTGCTCTGGGAGTCAGTAAATATATCAAAATTGTTATGGTCCATCATTTCGACTATGTCCAATGCTTCGAAAAAACAGTAAAGCTCCGCCGAGTAGGCCGATGTTCAAGGCCGCAGCTTTCTGCGGAGCACCACATCACCAGACACCGCAGCACAGCCCACTGATTCTCCCATCCTAGAGCCGTCAGTGTAAATCTTCCTGCAGTCCGCGTGTTTTTCTAGTACATGATTCAGGAACACTCGCCTAAAGCGTGGGTTTCTGTCACCAAATGATTTTTGGGTAACTCGCATCCGCGGCAAAAGCTCTCTAGGGGAACACGCCACGTTGGGGTGTTCTCTACTACAGCAGGCAGTACAGTCATTGGTATGAAGTCCATATGTTGCAGGAGTTCTGTATAATTAGTGGATGAGGGCAAATAATATGAGAAATCCCCATGCCGGTCGGGCAGGTCACAAACGACCCCGTTTGTGACCTGCCCGGACTGATATACCGTATACGACACAGCCATAGTCTAGTCTGAAGCGTACAAGGGTTTGATAGAGGTATAGAAGGGTTTGCCGGTCGGCGCCCCACGACAGTTAAGATGCTTGAGTAGGTTGAGCCTACGCAGACATTGCGTTCTCAGCATCTCAATGTAGGGTTTCCAATACAGTCTTCTCTCTATTATCATTCCGAGGAATTTCACCTCTTCGTGATAGTTTATCCGCTGTCCATACATTCTAAGTTCGGGTGACACTACATCCCTGCCACGCCTGATGTGGAGGGCAGAGGTCTTGACAGCAGAAAAGGCGAAGCCATGGTCGGTCGCCCAGCAACAAACGCGTCCAATGGCTCGCAGCAGTCGTCGATGTAGAACTAGAACTTCCAGATGTACTGAGGAGTATAGCATCAGGCCATCTACGTATAGTGACCCGTGCACGAATTGGGAAAGGTTTGCTATGATGTCGTTTATTGCTAGTAGGAACAGGGTACAGCTAATGACGCTCCCCTGTAGAACCCCCTTATCCTGCGTCATCTCAGGAGAGAAGGCCTGTTCCACTCTGACCCTGAAGCGTCGCTCGCTAGAATTACTGCAAGTAATAGGCCATGTTACCTCTTATGCCTATTTTATGTAGTTGTAGGAGTATTCCATGTCGCCAGGCTGTATCGTATGCCTTTTTAAGATCAAAGAAGACACAGATAGTGTGTCCCTTAGGTGTCTTCTTCTCTATGATGTGATTTTGTACACGCACGAAGGCATCGGTGGTACTTTCGAAAACCGTGTTGCAAGTTGCAGAGGAGCTTGTTGGCTTCTAGATATTTTAGCAGGCGGGTGTTCACGATTTTTTCCAGGATTTTTCCGGGGCAGCTAGTCAACGTAACAGGACGGTAGCTACTTGGTTCCGCGGGAGGTTAATCTGGTTTTATGAAAGCTAGTACAGTGGCGAGGCGCCACTGTTCCGGATAGTCGTGCGTTGTCCAAATTTTGTTGTACAGTATATTGTTAGTAGTGCTCGAATTGCTGAATGGTGCATGCGTTTCAGCATCTTGTAGTGTATACCATCAGGGCCAGGACTTGTATTTTTGCATTGAGTGAGGGCGTTATAGACTTCTAATGCAGTGATCGGATCGTTGTATGGCACCACGTCGTTTTCGCGACGGGTAGCAAAGTTCAAGGGGTCTTGTTCGGATATTCTCTTTCTCGTTTGAAAAGCTCGCTGGTAAGTCGCGCCACTGCTGACCTCGCTAAAATGTCGATCCAAGTGGTCGGCGACCTGGTCAGGTTCCACAATCACCACGCCATTCACCTTTATGCAAGGAGGGCCGTGGCGTGTTTTACCGGTCATTTTTTTAACGTGTTGCCAGACCTTGCTCATTGGAGTATTAACGTTTAGCATAGTTGCATATTTTTTCCAAGAGGCTTTCCGGGCCTGATGCAGGGTAGAAAAACAGAAAAACTGTTCCTGTTTTGTCTGCTCAGCACAAGAGGTTGCGTGTTGAATGGTTGAAGGCAAAAGTTATATGGACGAAGGAGAATTGGGACAATGTGAAAAGTTTAATTTAGACGGCCAAACGGATCTCAGCGCTACTGGCATGACTTGAGGAAAGAAGAGCAACTGTTAAAAAAAAAAATTGGAGGAGGATCAGTACTGATCTGGAAATCCTTTTCTGCGTCTGTAAAAACCAAATTAGTAGTGATGGAAAGTGCACAAAAGTAACAAAACTCCGCTCGATATATTAGTGTGGCATGACTTGAGGAAAGAAGAGCAACTGTTAAAAAAAAAAATTGGAGGAGGATCAGTACTGATCTGGAAATCCTTTTCTGCGTCTGTAAAAACCAAATTAGTAGTGATGGAAAGTACACAAAAGTAACAAAACTCCGCTCGATATATTAGTGCCTTAGAAGAAAGTCCTGTTCCATTTTTGCATGATACTGACGACAATACTGCAACTTTTCAGCAGGACAATGCAGCCATATACATCTCAAAGCTAACAAAAGAATGGTTTGAAATGAACATTCAAGATTGAACTGGCCTGCTCAATCTACGTACTTGAACCCATTAGAAAATTTATGGGGAACTTTGCCATGGCGAGTCTACCATAATGGACGTCAATTTGCAGATAAAAAATTTCTAAATCTTGCATAAAAGAATATTGGAATGAAAATCCTATTGAAATTCTCAAAAATCTTATTGGTTCAATGCAGACAGGTGTTTTGTCTATAGGGAATACCCGCAAAAACTAAAATCTGTATAAATTTCTTATGAATACAGATAATCAAAAGTTTCTTATAATTATTTATACCCTAAATATTACCTTTGCCCTTAACTTTTTACTAGAAATTTATTTTGAAACCGATTAGCTATATATTACACTGATTCTCATGCCACATAGCTATCAAGAAGTAATACTCAAATTTCCATGAAAAAAATGTTGCATAATTAAAAAGTTACATAGTACAAGCATTTTTAGGAGGTTTCTCATACTTAGTGCTACTTCTTTATTTGAACTTAAAACAATAGCCGTAAGTGGATATCTACGCAGTTAACAAACTAGTTACTAGAATGTCACATTTCCCTTACAGGACAATTCCTGCATCTTGTCAGACACATACAGAAACAATTGCTTTGTTCATTAACGGACTATAGCATTTGTGCACTTTTCATTACCTTGTCCATTTCATTACTTTTCATTACCTAGTATACACCCTGTCGTACTATAGGTTTGGACTTGGATGTTGTGACACAGAAAAATTTGGCTACATTTTTGCACGTAATGAAACAACTGAAAACTAGAAAAGAACTCCGAGAGTGTAAGCCTACAGCAAGTTATACACTCCTAAAGAAAGGATCATCGCCATAATTCAATTATCTGTTTCTTGTTCCAGTAAATTTCATGAAGATCAATCTGTAATGTTTTGCGTTACAATCAATCAACTTTAAAACTCTAAAGTATTGGTTCCAAACTCAGAAGTGCTTTGTGAAATGGGGAACAGCAATGTCATCAGCGTTTGGAATGACTAATGGTATAAGGCAGGGAGGATTACTCTCCCCGCTTCTCTTTAATATCTTCATTCACAATATTCATACCCAACTGAACGCAGCTGGAGTAGGGGGCCATATTAATGGTAAGGCAGTAAATGCGCTAAGCTATGCTGATGACATGGTTCTTGCTGCTCCCCATTCCAGCGGACTCCAAAACTACTTACAATTTGTGAAAATGAAGCTAGAAAACTTTGTATTGAATATAATACTGTGAAAACTGTCTGCATGTACATTAAACCTAGGAAACAAAAAACAAATCTGCCGGCCGATAAAGTGACATATCTCAATGGCGTAGAGCTCAATTATGTAAAC
>LQNS02278127.1:5948587-5964525 GCA_001587735.2 Parhyale hawaiensis | reverse complement strand
ACGTGGGGAGGTGGCGTTCTGGCCAGGTGATATTGCGAGCCCTAATGGGCGTACGTTTCCTGACGGCTTCTTGTTTGTATACCGTGTGGTTGTTGCGACTGCTCTTCTTCCCACAGTGTAAGGTTATAAGAAACCTCCTACCCATCTGAATATGCTTGAACTTAATACATCACATGAGGGCTATGGCCACATCCCTTATCCTAAGATATAGCCAAAGCTATTTGTTGCACTTGCCTTAAGAGTGTAACCTTCTTAAGAAATGTTCGCAGTGTGATGTGGCTGTAATAACGACATGTGTAGCCTTCTGGCTTGTTCGTCCTTCTTCTCTTTGTTCAGTAAAATGTTACGATTTAGGAAACTTAATCTAACCGCTGTTACGGCGGTATTGAGGTAACGGGAAAAGGCTCCTGTTAAACAGCTGTTGGGGGATGAGTACCTGCAAGCACAGAGATAAAATTGGAGGTGACTACTTTTCAAGTCCAACATCAGTATTGAAGTGCATCACGGACCCAAGGGTCCTGAGTGCTTTCTCCGCAGGGGATGTAGCATCTGGCCGCAGTTCCTGATGAGAAGGTTAGTTTTGTAGAGTTATGTAGACTCTCTATATTTATCCTTCTGTTCCGCGAGGTGGGCCGCCGAGTAGTGGTAAGCGACCCATCCCCTGGGACTCCTATCTGCTCCCGTGTGGGGGTCCACGGAAGGGACACCCCGCACGAGTGTATGCTTTCTTCTTCTCTTTTCGTTTTTCGTCTCTTTCGCTGCGCCGCATGGCTGAGCGATTATGTTCGGCCGAGCCGTGTAGGATTAGAAATTCTCGCGCCTTATTTCCTGCCAGATATGGTGCACCTGGCCGAGATTCTACTAATAGAACTCATCTGAGTTCGACCCATCTTCTAAACTACATTATACAAAATTGGATCGCTGTCATATAGTGTTCGTATCTGATACGGCGGGAAACCCTCATTATAATAATAATCAGTATTGAATTGGGGAAAAACTCAATTGAGTTGTATTTATTTTTGTTTTCTTGGTTGGTAGATCTGCGCAATTGGAGTCAGTAGCAGTTGAACATTTTTTTTTTTTTTNTCTGTTCCGCGAGGTGGGCCGCCGAGTAGTGGTAAGCGACCCATCCCCTGGGACTCCTATCTGCTCCCGTGTGGGGGTCCACGGAAGGGACACCCCGCACGAGTGTTTGCTATCTTCTTCTCTTTTCGTTTTTCGTCTCTTTCCCTGCGCCGCATGGCTGAGCGATTACGTTCGGCCGAGCCGTGTAGGATTAGAAATTCTCGCGCCTTATTTCCTGCCAGATATGGTGCACCTGGCCGAGATTCTACTATAGAACTCATCTGAGTTCGACCCATCTTCTAAACTACATTATACAAAACTGGATCGCTGTTATATAGTGTTCGTATCTGAGACGGCGGGAAACCCTCATTATAATAATAATAATAATAATAATCAGTATTGAATTGGGGAAAAGCTCAATTGAGTTGTATTTATTTTTGTTTTTTTGGTTGGTAGATCTGTGCAATTGGAGTCAATAGCAGTTGAACATTTTTTTTTTTTGGGGGGAGAGTGCGTTGTTGGGAGTCGGACTTTAAAATGCGACTCCGCAATCTTGCCACTTTTAGTAACGAGTGCATCCACGGTGATATCTAGTTAAAGTTAAGTATGCAAACTGTCCCACCTTGACTGATGACCTCTCTATGTGGCTGCAGGAGTGTTGCCGTATGGCGGGTGCTGCAACAGTGGGAGAGCTGCGGTGTTGCCGACGGGCGGGCTCTGCTTCAGCACCTCGGCTTGCCTCACTCTCCCTCTGACGAGCTGTCAGTGAGCGACCTGCTCTCCGCCATTGAAGAGGAGTGTTCAGCGCCAGCCGAGGACCAGGAGAGGAAAAACAACGCAGGCGCTGCTTCTGGTACTGCTGTGAAGAGGATCTTGTGCTTCCTGTTACTGTTGGAGACCAAACAGTTAAGGTAAACACTTGGAAATCTCTGCATTGGTCGTGCAGACGCTTACATGCTTTGACTCGCATCTCTGTGTGCTGGTGATGAGGGTTAACTAGATTTCGTTTGTACAACCGTGTAGTACCTGTGTGATATGGTAGCTGTACATGTTTCTTGTTCGCTTTATTGCATAGCCTGCAGTGTAGCTCTGTTATCACTGCACTGCTAAGAGTGCAGCTAAGAGTGTAACATTTGCAGGAGTGCAGTTGAGGGCGCCCGCTGTGAGCGAGACAAGCTGCGGGCAGACCTCGCCCTCACCTCCCACCGCCTCTCCAGCCAGGCGCAGGAGCTGGACGACCACACCTTAGCGCTGGAGGCTACTGCGCACCAGCACATACAGTGAGTACTGCTGCAGTCTTAGGTCCATGGCTCCCTCCGATAGGCTCCTTAGAAGTTGCGTTATCAAGAACAGATAAGATTCATGTAGCTAGCTAGTTAGAGTATGCAGCCTTCACCTGCCTTTCTGTCCTATGACCACAGACTTGATAAGGCCTTAGTGGGCGCCTGGCCACACTGCCTCCAATGCGGAACACAACCTTACAGTAGTATATAACCCCATATGAAATGTTACTTGTGCGTTGGAACTTTGTTTTATTAGATAGCTATATGAAATATGTATGCATTGCTTTTACTAGTATTTCTGAGGATGATGCCACATTTTCAAAATTAATCCCAAGGTTGCCTGCCCTAGCCTATGTTCAAAAAATGCTTTATGATGCTGTAGTAGCTGCTGTCCCAATTTAGAAGACTGTTACCGAATACTCTTTCGTTCTATGGTTTTCGTACACAAGCCCCGTAAAAGCCCCAGGTGGGGTTAGAATGAGCCTTAGAGTTAGGTAAGTTGACTTTGACCATTGTATTATTATGCTGAGTCGCGCTTCCAAACGATTGTATAAGCACCTTTCGTCTTGACTATGCCTTCGTGAGATCGTTTTTACGCGACCCCCTTTGCTTCCATCCTTTTCCTTCTGTTATTGCTCACCTTCTTTAATGTTTTTTCTGCTCTTCGTTCTCGACCTGCTCTTTCCTTGTGCGATGTTCTGTCCAACATACTACATGTCCTTCCCTTACCTTTCCTGAAACACCACGTTTTATCTAGAGAAGGAAACGAACGTATAACCTGTAATATTTGGACGTTTGAAATGCCTGATAGCTCAATTCGCTGCTGTGTCATTTAAGGCACACACATAAGAGTAGAGGGCTGTGTAAGGTGCAGCTGTTGTGGCGCCTCACTGCTGTGGCTGTTGTCAGGAGCGTGGAGAAGCAGCACCAAGAGGCCGTACGAGCATTACAGGAGCGCCTCTACAGCGAGAGAGAGGCCCGAGAGCAGGCCGGTGCTGCGCTTGCTGATGTCACACAGAAGGCAGACCACCTGCAGGAGCAGCTCACCAAGACTCGTGCCCTGCTCACCCACACGGAACAGGTAGTCACTGTGATGCGCCTTCATGTCATTTAATAGCATTGCAAACTCACTTTCTGTGGTGGTGCTTTCGGGGGGCGGGGGCATGGGATGGTCCTGTATTATGGAAACTGAAGCTTAAGCTACTAAATACAATGATACTGTAGCCACTGAGTTTCCGGTGCGAGTTGAGCCCACGATCCCGAAGCGCTTGCTTCCACTAGCTATTACTTCCATTGCTACATTAATCGCCTGTTTAGTGCATACGGATGTTTGAAATCTCTGCCGAGCATTGTGATACGGACCATTTTGTTTAAATTACTCATGCACACGGCCGTCAAAACTGACGGCGAAGGATTTGTGGTAGTGTATTAATCAATTTCGTTAAGAATTTGCTTACAATTGATGCTTTGCAACAACCTGCTAGAAAGGTCGGTTTAAAATTACTGACCGGCGCCACCTTCTCTTAACTTTGCTGATAGGTGTACATTTTTTAGAATGCTGCCAGGCATCACTCGTTATGTAAATTTCAACTCCGCATCATTGCTTTGTCATCATATCCTATGGGTCAATATTTTTTACTCGGGTAAAAAGCTGTGCCGCCAAAGGCAGAATTCAAGTTTGAAAAAAAATATTATTCTTTGCATATGTTCAGTGTTCTGCTGTACTGTAGTCTGTACAGTATCTTACCCATTGATCATTTACTTTATTTGTGCGTGAACTCAAAGTAGCTGACATTTTGGACATGGGAAGAAAGTTATGGTCAGGATGCATGACTCTTGAGAGTTCTATGAGATGCAGTACATATCTTCATTGTTTGCATTTCAACATTGGCAAAGCCCATTCAGTTTTGAGGTGATCATACTTTTATCATTATCTGCAATGGGGTCTTTTTCGTATGTCCATTTTCAACAGAGCGGGGCAGTATGGACACAATCTCTAACTTGGTCTACTTCTTGCCTGTTCCATCAAGCATGACAGGTGAACAAACAGATAGCTACACAGATGTTTGATTTATGTATCCGTTTTCTCACCTCCTGCTCACTTGACACCGTACAGGACTTAGCCCAGGGGATGCTACTGCCGTTTACATCTGATCCACTTTACAAGGGGGAATTCTTATTCAAATCGCAACAATTTTGCTCAGTCTGATTACTTCCATAAGCGTTTCATACTGAGTAATAGGAATTAGTCCTTATGTTCCTTTTTCAAAAATTTTCAGATCATCCGCCAGGCCGCCCCCGGACCCTATAGCGCTTCACCAGGCGGAGCGGCGGTCAGCTGAGCCACCGCAGCCTTCCGCCAGGTGGCGTGGCAGCCAGTCAGCCGGCTGGCGTCTACCTCGGGGGTCGCGCTGGCTCACCTCTCCATGCCCACTTGTGAAGTCGGCGGTGCAGGTTCTCTGGTGCCTGCCTCCTCCGACTTCACTTCTAGCATCGACACCATTACTCCCGGCGAGCTTTTCCTCGTATCTACTTATGTCCTTTGCTAATGAAATGAAAAGATTATATCTTGAATTGGATGTATAAAAAACTTTCAGAAAAAACTTACATAAAGAAAGAAAAACTTTCAAAAAAAGAAAGAAAAAACTTTCAAAAAGAAAGAAAAACTTTAAAAAAAATTTTTTTTTTTTCAGAAAAAATTTAAAAACGATAAAAAATTAAAGAGAAAAAAAAACTTTTGAAAAATTCAGAAGAACTTTAAATAAGGAAAAAAATTTCAAAAAAAAAAAAACTTCTACCTGTAAGGTACAAGGGAACACGCTCCATTGCCTTTGGGTGTCATCTCCCTTTACCGTCTTAGAGGTCTAAGACAGCAGGGGAAGATATGTATTCAAAAAAGCTCTGTCTACAAGGGGTGGGTGGTGCGCTTGATTTTGTGCCGCTGAGTCTGGGGACTTCGTTCCTTGAGGCCGTTCCAGGTCAGGTGTACTCACCTGCTACCTGCTGTAAGTGTTGGTTTGGCCTTGGCATGGCGTCACAACAGCAGTAGAAAAAAACTGTCAAAAACTTCATCAAGAAACGAAAGAAAAAAAAAAAGAACACTTAAAAAAAAACTCTGCCTGCAGAGGGTGGGCGTTGCGCTCGACTTTGAAAAAAAGGAAAAATTTCCGAAAAACTTCCAAAAATTAGAAAAACTTTCAAAAAAAAGAAAAAAAACGCCTGAAGGAGGTGGGTGTTGCGCTCGATTTGATACCGCTGAGTCTGGGGACTTAGACCCTGGAGGTCGTTCCAGGTCAGATGTGCGCATCTGCTACCCGTTGTGAGTTGGTATGGCCTTGGCATCGCGACCAAGTACGCATTAGTACCTTGATCACAACTGCAACAGAAAAAAAAACTCAGACACTTGAAAAGAAAGCTTTCGAAAACTTTATGAAAACATTCGAAAACCTAAAAAAAAAAACTTTCAAAAACTTAGAAATGAACTTGCATAAACTTAAAAAAAAAGTTTAAAAGTTTAGAAAAATAAAAAACTTAAAAACTTTGAAAACTTATAAGAAGAAAAAACTTTCAAAAACAAAATAAAACTTGAAATTAAAAAAATTCGAAACTTTGAAAAAAAAAAAAAAATCCCATCGCAAGTGTGGGTAGGACCTTGGCACGACGCCCAAGTGCGCCTGATTACCCCACTTGCAACAGTTTCAGTGCGTTGCCCTGGACTTGTTCTCCCGACCGCTATGCTGGGAACGCTGATCTTTGCCGGGCATTGGCTTTGTCCATTGCCATTAGCGTTCTCTGTGTGTCATCCTCAATTTGGTCCGTGCCCGCTAATCTGGACACTACGCTCAATTGCTTGAACGCTGCTCTGAGTTTGAATAAAACAACTATGTTGCCCTGAACTGGTTCCGCCTCGGCTAGGCAGCCGGGAATCTGCTCCTTCTCATCCTGGCCATGAACTTGTGTCACCCTGGCTCTGCTGGGAGTTCTGCACTGTGCGGTGTTCCGTGCTAGACGACGAGAGACCTAGCGTAAGACCCCTGACGATAGCTACCTGACCTCACTTCAACGGTTTTCTCGCTAGAAAGGCACAAGCTACTGCAACCTAATAGCACATTCTTGTAAGTCTATTTTACGGCATCAGACGCTTATATGCCAACTACATTGACCAAAGTACTCGGTGACTAAAGGGTCACACCGCGGTAAAGAGCTGGCAAACTCAAGCCTCAAACGAATCCATGCCTCGTCCGACATTGCCCTGAACTTGCTTCGCCCGGCAACGCCGGAACCATCTTTAACGTGAACTTGTACTTACGCGGGGGTCCCTTTGCAGCTTTGTGTCTCATGACAAAAGCGAAGGACCGATAGTGATGCCCTTGGCAAATGCTACTCTTACTTTACCTCAGCGGTGGCCCCGTTAGCTATGTGTTCCACATCTCTCATAGACCATTGTCCTGAACTGGTTTTTCCGGTTATGCCGGAGACATTCCCTTTCACATCTTGCCCTCTACATTTGGCGTCCTAGCTCTGCTGAGAGCGCTACGCAGCTCAGTCTCTTCACGACAATTGCGAAATGCTGATAGTGACGCGCTTAGCATTCACTACTTCACTCGTTACCGCAGCTGTGTCCCCGCTTGCGTGCACCCTATATCTCGTTAGTTGCTCTGAACTGGTTTCGTCCGGCAACGCCGGGTATTCTTATACCCACTTTGTCGGCACTGTACGTGTGTCGCCCAAGCTACGCTGGGGGCGCTGCTATGCTAGGTGCCTCGCATCAGACTGCAAGAGACCTCGGTATATCCACTCCTTCACTTCAGCGGCACGCCGCTAGGAACGGTACTCCTCTTGGGTCAGTCAATCCACTATATAGATAACCTGGCAGTGGGTTATCTTTCAACTTCCAGAATTGATCTGCCCGTTATTTCTTGGCTAAATCCCCCACGTCTGTTATAGGTGGGTAAGCCTAAGCTACGAAAGAACATTTCGCATTACGAATTCGCCTTGGACCTGTTCGTCCGGCTGGGCCGGAAATTCTCATTCGGTTTCGCCTCAGAAGCAAACCTTTGCCGTTACCCCGGCGTTAGACGTCGCACGCCTGCTCGGTGATTTCTCCGGTGGAAACGCCTTTGCTAACACGACCATTTGGGCCTTGAAGTAATTAACGAGGAGGAGGGAGCGCTACAGACCAGCCATTCACTCAAAAGTGTAGCCACAACGCTACAGAGGCAGTCAGCTACCGAGGCATAAAAATAACGTATAACATAGGAATTAATTCACATTTACTACTCCAGAAAAGGAACCGGCGGCAGATTTGCTTTCTAATTTAAATGAGATAAAGTTCGAACCTTAAGGCTACTTACTAATAAGAAAAGAAAAATATTAAAATTTGAACACAGAACCAAATTACAAGTTTGAAATATACAGAAATGTTCACCGGAGCTGCCGCCAGCCGCAGCCATCTTCAGCCAGTCGTTGCGTGCAGTCATGACTGTTTGTGTACACCACAGCTGTGCTTGCCCCCGAGTTACACGCACACAGTGTTTGCGTACAGTAGCAGCATCTGTCAATGAGAGTTCACGCCTCTCTCTTGTAACCACTACAAGTGGTTGTAAGTGATCTCTTTTAATAACTAAGACTTCTTTTCATTTTTGTAAATACTTCAAACTGTTTCATTTGTTCAGTTGCGGTCGTGGTATTTATACCATAGATAATTTCAGCTTTTCAGCAGACTTTTGCCACGTCATCAGAAGGAACAATTACACCAACTTTTGATTTGAGATGAGTTTTGCAAACTGACTGATATAATGCATTTCCGAAATCATTGTAGCCACGCAAGTTTCGCACTACACGGCTGCCCGCAATTTTTTCACAATAAATCCAGCTATATAACCTACTGTGTTCGCAAAATAAATGAGCGCGTTAAAATCAAATTCCATGTCCAAGTCATCTTCTATATCAAAGTTATTGGTGCTTTCAGAGTCTGCTTCTACATCTATGTAATGCAAATTTGTTCTTAGAGCATGAGCGATTTAATTTCTGAACTTAATGACAATGAACTTGCTTGCTTTTGGTGTTAATGTTTGTGCACGTTAGTATTGGACTTTCTTTTAAAGGCAAACAACTACCCCACATAACGTCTTGTATTTCATTGTGAACTAAAAGTTCAGTATCGTGCATGACGGCGGTGCATGTTTCTCATTTTGCACAACATAATACATATAGCACCATAGCACATATAGCACCATAGCACATACAGCAGCAACCGTAAATGTAATTAATGTGGAATAAAGAAATATTGGTGCATAACATTTAAATGATATCAATAGAAATTATGCATTAGTGATGCTTATCAGCATAAAAGCACCTTCAGCCGACACGTTTTTGTAAAAATAAGAACTGACAAAAACGTGCATGACACCAGCCAACAAATCCCGTACAAAAAGCATTGAAATGAAATGCGTATACAAGAGTAGGAGAGCAATAGGGTTATGCTGTTACAGATTAGTTTGCAAACATATGAAATGATTACTTCCTTTCGTTGAATAATTTTTAACTGACGTTGCCGAAAGAAGAAACGAGTGCATATCAATAAACAAAAGCAATTTTCGATCTCTATTTTCACAATGAGACAAAATTCACAAATTATCGCAGTGATAATAAGAAACACTTACTGGTGAAAGGTAATGCCACTTCCTTTGCTGAACCTCTCCGAACATCCGTAAACGCTGCAAGCTGCAGGCATCTCGCCAGCGGGCACGCGATAACCACAATCGATCAAGGTCAATAAAAAACTGGCCATTGGCCCCACCCACGCAATCACGCGCGCACAAACATGGATATCCCAACCGCCAACTGGCTGGAGCTGTGACAGCCAGCTGGACAGACATGCAGTGGCTACACTTCCTATCCGTTATGTTCCCTCCTCCTTCTCGTTAATTACTTCAAGATCTGGGCCAATCTTAGCTATTCTTAGCACGACTACCGAGGTCCTGCCTTACTAGGTCCATAACTGCGTGGACTGAATGGTCGCTAGCTTCCAAAGCGAAGCTATCCCGTCGGCCGTAAGGGGCAGTTCTTCACGGAAGCCCTTATCTCCCTGATTGGGCTCACGTCAGACGGCGACCTACCGTTCCTCAGCCCTGATATCTTTACTCTGAGCAGTCTCCGTCGCACTAATGTATCTAGCATTTCTGAGCCTTCAGGTATCCAATCTACCCTCTCCAGTACCCGCTTATTGTAGCAGCTCTATTCACAGATACACTAGACAGTAGCCCTAACTGCTGTGTCCATACTCTGGACAATATTCACGTCCTAGTACCATGAAGATAGATATAGTTCTGGCAGGGGCTGGCATTTTCCAGATGCCAGTCCCGCCACCCGCTTTAAGCTCTATTTTAACTCGCCTGTGCTCTTTGGTTTACAGCCCTGTTCTCGGAACAAGACTTAGGCGATTGTTTTCAGCTTTTGGAGCTCACAATTTCACTCAGGTATCACTGATCTCCCGTCGGGTATGGGAGTCCCTTCCCACTCCTTTACTGCGGCTCACCCTAATACCCTCTTGGCTTGTTGCAACACTTCCCGGAGCCAGTCACCTCTATACTTCATCAAGCCCTCCCGTGCTCTGGGGCTGCCAAATGGTCTCCTAATAATCTTACCAACTCCGCTTTAGCTCTGATAACCAGAGCCAAACTTCTACCTTCTTCTCATTGCGCACCCGTGTTTTTCACACAAGATAAAGGTACATCTTGGCCCCTCCGGGCATAAAAGCCCAAGGCCTCGATCCTCTCTTGACCTCTATTTTTCAACCTGCGTTATCCCCGTCAGGAACCGTTCCTCCACTGGTCACGGCCCCTGAGGCTCGACCCAGTTCTAACAAAGTCGACCGTGGGTCACCATCGCCCTTGACCTCGGGGCCTCAATGCCATAATAAGGTCAGGACACCCAAGTCCTGAGTATATACACCACTTGTTACCCAGCTTATTATGATACGGGCTATCTACTCCAGCCATCGCTTTTTGATCTCTCCTAGCTCTGCTAGGAGACGTCCACTTGTGGGCCATACAGCGTTCCTAATTCAGGTTCTATCAATCCCAGGCTCCTGTTGGACGCCCTAACTTCTGGAAACCCCGTGACTTTTGCCTCGGGCCTCTTGGCCAAGAGGCTTCTGTTCAGAGTTCCTACCCCCAGGCTGGGGCCCTGCGGGAATATCTTGACCTCATGCTATTACACTACTCGCTTCCCCTAGTACCCAATAGGGTAGAAAACGGTATTCTGGGTCTCAAGGAATATGCTCCCTACAGCTATTGATATGCTAATGCTAATAATTCAAACCGATTTCCTTGATTGTTTATTCCCTAGATTTTAGATAGCGATCGCAACGAAATAGAAAATGGAGAATCCGGTTGTGATGAAAATTATGATGAAGGCAAAAATAGAGAATCCAGCATTATAGTTTTGTTAAGAATGTTTCAAGGATTCCAAAACTGTCATTGTTTTTATTCCAGAAGGAAAACTTATTGAATTCAATACATTTGAAATTTCCAAAATATATTTACCTATATAGAAACTGCAATATCTCAAAACCTAAGGCCTTAATCCAAGAATTTGTGGGAATAAAATGTTTTTTTTTTTTCAAAAATGCTTACGCTGAGCTAGTTTCGGGACAATCAGTTCACAATGAATAATTATGGGGCCCCCCTCAAAAATGTACCAGTTCCGAAAGTTCTACCCAACTTTTTTTTAATGTCGTCATTATATGGAACAGGAAAATACATGGTAGAGCCGTGAAAGAGAAATGTACACAGACACCCCCTAGAGCCTGAACAATTATGCCAGGTTGGTTGAATACATTAGATGAGGGACAATTGTCATTTTGTTTCTCACCAGTAACAGGACCTGCTGCTTGCGTCAGACGCTGTTATGCAGACCACAAGTCAAGCATCTGTTAACGAGACCGTGCAGACTCTGCTGTCGGAGTGTTATAACGTATGATACATAACCCACATAGAAGCTACTACAGCATACGATCTTTTGTGGGCTGTATTTCGAAGAGCAGGCTTTCGGCCTGTTGACGGTTTCTACCATCTTTAAAAAGTTTAAACTACCGGTAGTTGTAAAACTGACCGTGACCAAACGCGTCTTCATCTAATGTTTGCTTCAACCTTTGGTGCATTTCTGCAGCGGTTTACCGCTGACACTGTGCTCTTGGAAATCTGCCATCCTCCTATTCCGCATATCACGTAGCACACGACAGTAGTAAAATGTGCATCTATCTAACATTAAAAATGACCATCGTGTGTTTATATATTTATAAATTTATATTTTTCTCACCTCCAGGTCACTTGACACCGTTAGGACTTAGCCCAGTAGTTACTCCTGCCTTTACCAATCTGACAAACTTCCACAGTGGGATTCTTAACTAAAAACAAAACAACCTTTATCAGTATAATTGATGCCATAATCTTCACAAAATGTATGACGTTTCGATTACTAAAACTTTTCCTACCTTCCAGATTGCCTGTCTAGCCGCCGCACGCTGCATCAGCCGGTCAGCGCCACGCCCGGCTGAGCGGCGGTCCGCCGAGCCAGCGCAGCCTATAGCCAGGTGGCGCGGCGCGACCGCCAGTCAGCCGACTGGCGGCTACCTCGATGGTTTCTCTGGCCCAGCTCGCCATGCCCACTTGTGAAGTTGGCGAGGATGGTTCTTTGGTGCCTACCTCTTCCGACTTCATAGACACCTACTCCCAGCAAGCTTTGGTTCTTGTAAGAAAGAAGCCCTTTACCTATATCTGTGGAGTATAACTTGTAACTTTAAAATAAAATAAATGGAAAAATCTTCGCCCTGCAGGGAATGGGATTTAGCCACAACTTCAAAATTTGGAGTGTTGCTCATACCCTGTCAGAGTTCGAGAAAAAAAAATTTGCCTGCAGGGTATGAGATCTACCCCAACTCGATTGTTGGGCGTCATGCTCATTACCTGTTTGAGAGTGCCCCTTGACACAGCAGGGGAAGTTAAAAAAAATTATAAAATAAATAAAATTAAATTAAAAACTTCGTTTAAATTGTCTTGGACACTTGTTCCTCCCTGGCTTTGCTGACAGTTCTGCTCTGTGAGGTATCTTGCGCTAGACTTCGTAGCACCGGTGGAAATACCCTTTACCCTATCTGCATCTCTCTTCAGCGGAGTTCCCGTTAGGAAGGTATGCGCTTTTAGCCCAGTCATGTAATGTCGTCGGTAATGATGTCGGTCCCGACAGGGACAACACGGATAGTATGAACTCTGTGTTCAGGCTTGCCCTAGGCGATAACCCACCGTCTCAGACCGTTTTAGAGCGGGAATCTGCGTCACTGACGCAATAACGACAGCGTACACCCTTGTATCGCAAAGACTTGCCTATCTCTGACATTGACCCGACGTAGTCGGCCACCAATCCGGCAACCTACTCGAAGCACTTCTTTCTGCTTCACTCTGGTATCTAGGGTCTTTACAGACCTGTGAGCTTAGCAGGCCGTTGGTCAGCCCCGAGCCTCAGTACCGCACTCTATAATTAGGCGAACACCCCCAACTTAGCTCTTAGAACTAGAACCGATCTGGTACGTCGGTCCCAAATCCGAACCACGGAGAGCACTGCCTTCCGTAGCCTTCTCAGCACATACGGGCTCTCAAGGAAAAGGGCCCCTCTTGACCTTTCTGAGGAGTGCAAACTCAACCTTCCTCCCGCCTAGGAATACGACGCCGCATGTGGCATTTCCGTTAAGCACCGTACCCGTTTCGGGCTACGTCCCGGTGGCGAGACCCACAACTAGCTAAAGTTAACCGAGGGTTACCCCCACCCCGGACGCACAGGCGGCAAACTCGTCATTCGCTGTGTACGGGCGGCGTTCACGTTCGGCTGCTGTGCCTGCGCGCTGTATCGCAGTTTACGTAAGGTTTGGTTAGGTAACGTTAGGTTTGGTAACGTTAGGTTAGGTTACATTAGGTAAGGCAAGGTTAGGTTACATTAGGTAAAGTAACGTTACATAAGGTTAGGCTAGGTTACATTTGATAGTTTTTCTAGTGGTTATTGCGCGGCAAGAAAGCTTACTTGAACGCACGAATGGCGAGTTTGCCGGGAGTGCGTGCCAGACGCGCTATCGTCTTTCGCGACGATTTGTGTGCGTGTTTGTGTACGCGGATCATGTGCGTGAAGGCGGCATCAAGTTGGTGCGCAGCGCTGCTCGCTGTATCAGAGATTAAGTTAGATTAGGAGGTTAGTAAGGTTAGGCTAGGTAGTGTTTATTTTAATGGTGACGAGCGCAGGAAAGCTTACTTGAACGTAAAATCGTCGTGAATGACAACAGTGCACCCTGGACTTTTGTCCCTCCGAACCATCATCCGGTTACACATATTCCGAACATAAACACCATCTGGTGTGCCGACGTACGATAGGGCAGTTACTACTTACTCAATTAGCCGGGCTAGGCGACAAGCCTCCAGCGTCCGAGCCCTGCATACGCTTCATATTTAGGCCTGATCGACCAAGCACGGGCATCCCCGAAAGCATTGCTCGGGCCCCCAGGTCAACCTGTCGGGGTCACCTGATTGTAGGAAGTTAGTACGGATTTCCACTTCTTCTCATATAAGTACCACCGTAACGCACTCACCCTAAGTTGGACGACTGAGTGGTAATTAACTGGCTGTAAGTTAGAGTAATTTGTTCTGCCTTTACAATCTGATCTCTGGTCGCTTCCACAGCCAATGGTTAACCATCCGAGTCTTAAACTAATGGGTCCTAACGGTGTCAAGTGACCTGGAGGTGAGAAAATATGCTTGTGACGAGCCGAAGGCGACAGAGCACGCCTTTTTTCTCACCATAAGGGAACTTGACATCGTCAAGTCCTCTCACCTCCTCGTCGCGACCAGACGGTTGCGTGGGCATGGCAAGTTGGGCCAGGGCAACCCCCGAGGTAGCCGCCAGTCGGCTGCCTGGCGGCGGCGCCACTTGGCTGAAGGCTGCGCTGACTCGGCGGACTGCCGCTAAGCTCGGCGTTTCGCTGACCGGCTGATGCAGCGTGCGGCGGTTCGACAATCTGAAAAGTAGGAAAAGCTTTAGTAATCGAATCCTCCTCATACATTTTGTGAAGATTATAGCATCAATCATACTGATAAAGGTTGTTATGTTTTTAGTCAAGAATCCCACTTGTGGAAGTTTGTCAGATTGGTAAACGGCAGAAGGAACTACTGGGCTAAGTCCTAACGGTGGCAAGTTCCATTATGGCGAGAAAAAGGGCGCGTTCCGTCGCCCTTGGCTCGTCACTATCATATTTTATTGATTTATAGGTGTCGTGTCACGCTCTTAACGAAATAGATAGGCAAAAATTAGCTCTGGCCTTCCTGGTTGCATCAGTGAATTCATCTGCTTGAAAACTGTGGTCATCCTGCCAAGCTTCATGGAAAACTGATAGGCAGAAAATATTCCAGGTTGCAGATGGTGGCACTCGAACAATATGTCTGATTCTGGTCTTTCTTTAACAACGTTGTAGTCCACTTGATATAGATGCATACAGCTTCTCCAAACAATCGCTTCCATCGTGTTGTGTACTCTCTTCTGAAATTTCCTTTATTTAAACTTCAGCTGATACCCTTATTTTGTTATTTTGATAATTATTGAGGCAACTGGAAAGATATTCTTTAGAGGTCAGCAGGTGCGTAAAGACCCCGATGGTTTCTCGGCAGCAAATTATTTTCTCCACATTTTGGGTTCTTTCATCAGAACAAGTTATCTCTTGAGGAAAAGTTTTCCGAGTCCGAGTTATATGCCACCCTCGAGTATCTTGGATACAAAGCTCCGTATTTATTAGAAGCAATGTTGACCGTGGGCAAAAAACATCGCTCTTTTGCGTATCACCAAAAGAAAGCTTGGTTTTGTTCAGCCTTGCACACGTATCTGTTTGGTTCCCTAATGCAAGTTGGCAGTTGCGCAGCATCCTACACAAGGAAGTAAATGAGAGCCTTACACGTTTAGACAAGAGCTCAACCGTCTACCCTAAATGGTTTATAACCTAAGAAATCATAAAGTGCATGTCCCGTCAGCACGCAGCTCTACCAGACCGGGAGCTCCCTTCTATACAAGTAAGGCTCTGTCTTAATTTCTTTGCGATGATGCTACGGGCAACACAAGATGGGTCATCACAAATTCTTTGCTGTCATTATTGACAGCGCGGGTACTCTAGTATTATACTACAAGTCTGTGAACCTTGCTTGTTCATTTGTGCCTTGTTTGACACAGTTTCTTCACTTTCAAATGGTCAGAAATTCGAGGTATTGGGGGCAGTCACTTTCTCTCCATGGATTAGCTCTTTCATTCGATTGTATCTGTGATACGGAAGTTAAACTGAGCTCGGCCTCAAGAACGAGCTCCTTATCAAATCATCGGTTCTATGGGCAATACAACTGAAATACATAACACATAGATCGACTTTACTTACAGCCTGGGTGTTGTTGTTGTAGTTACGTAGGGGGCGGCTCCGGAGGGGGTCGGGCGTGTGGCGGAAGGTATGAGAAGGAAGGTAGGGAAGACAAGAAGTCATGCACAGATAGAGGGCTGTCCCATAGA
>LQNS02278127.1:5932669-5946053 GCA_001587735.2 Parhyale hawaiensis | reverse complement strand
AGGGAAGAGGAGCCTAGGGTGACGGTGACACCTAAGTGTTCTACTGTGAGGTCGTTGGGAAAGAGGTGGTTAGTGGTGGCCTGCAGGTAGGGGATGTCCTGTTTGATTAGAAACAGGAGAGGCAGGACGATCTTTCCTGACTGGAGTGTAGCCGGGGAGAGCGGGGAGGGAAGAGCTGGGAGTGAGTTTGGTCTCTTGAAGGGCTGCGATGGCTATGTTACTGCTATGGAGGAAGGCGGAAGGCCTGGGTGTTCAATATGCGTTTGAGAAGTAAAGAATCTGTTGATAGTGAGCCGTATGGGCAGCTCCTTGACAGGCAGGAGAGGACTGTCTAATAGCGAGTGGTCTATGACCAGCTAAATAACACCTGCTTTAGTGCGAAAGCAAATACGATCGTGATGACGCCCAATGGGTCACGGGTCTTCTAGTATTATACTAAAAGTCTGTGAACCGTGCTTGTTCATTTACTTGTGTCGCGCTTATTTGTGTCTTGTTTGCATACAGCTTTTTTTACTTTTAGACGGGAAGAAATTGGAGGGACTTGGGCCTCTTTCCATGGATTGGCTCTTGAAGGGGACTGAACACCTCGTGATAAAACTTTATTTGTAGTGCGATCTTCCCAAAACTTAAACACAAGGTTTAACACGCCAAAAGAAACACTTTTTACTTGTATCATTTTTTTCGCGCGACGCATAGAAAATGATCTATTGATAGAAAACGAAATTTTTGAAAAATTTTTAAAACGCATCTTCTCCCACAATTTTGATGCTACAGATATCCTGGTTTTTTTTTTTCATTGTGTTCCTAATTTGTGTTTCTTTTATTTTGCATGAACATTTTCAATTTCGATTTAGTTTTTGAGATATTTTTTGCTCTTTGTTCATTTTGTTCAACCTTTTAAAAAAAGTTTCAAAAAATGAATCGAAATTGAACAATGTTGTTCATTCAAATAAAGGAGACATAAATTAAGAATACACTGCAACAAACCGTAGCTCTCTAGCTTCAAAATTGTGGGAGAAGATACGGTTTGAAGTTGGAAAAATGAACTTTTCGGGAGTCTTGTTAGACCCAGCGTTTCCGTTTTCTTTGAATAACACGTTTTCTATAGCGAAAATGGGTAAAAGTGCAGGAGTTGAACCCACATTCTTTTTTATTTTATTTATTTTACATACTTGTACCAAGTTTCATTGAAATCTGTACATAAATGAACGCCATGCGAAATATCCTGCCAAATGGTTCAAATTTTAGTTTATATATTCGTTCCAATTTGAATGAAACTTGGTACAGGTATGTAAAATCGGAAAAGAATGTGAGTTAGACTCGTGTACTTTTTCCCATTTTCGCCCCAGAAAACTAGGTAGCCTATTCAAAGAAAACTGTCTTTCCGTTTGCTTTGTATTACCTACTCGTTTTCTATGACGAAAACGGGAAAAAAAAGTACAGGAGTCACACCCCCATTTTCTTCCGATTTTACATATTTCTACCCAGTTTCGTGACGATTGAACGAATAATAAAAAAAAAGTTTTTCAAGTAAAGAAATGAAGCGTTGCAAAAACCTCCTCAGCCTCCTGTTTTACCCACTTAGGGTTACACTGGCTGCCTAAAATTTTGCCTGCGTGTCTGTCTGATGTATAGCTACTGTTTAGTGCCAAAAAAATGAGTTTTGATAACTTGAGGTTTTTTGGGGTGTTAGGTCCCCGTAATTCAATTGTATCTGTGATACGAAAATTAAACTGAGCTCGGCCTCAAGAACAGGCATGATTAATTCATCGGTTCCATGGACAATACAACTGAAATATGTAACATATAAATTGACTTTGCTAACAGCCTGGGTGTTGAATATTCGTTAGAAGAAACAAAGAATCTGTTGATAGTGAGCCGTATTGGCAGCTCCTTGATGGGTAGGAAAGGACAGCCGAATAGCGGGTGGTCTATGACCAGCTAAATGACACCTGCTATTCTTCGAAAGCAAAGACGATCGTGATGACGACCCAACGGGTCACGGGTCGTCTAGTAAAAACTAAACGCGACGATCTACCTCAAAGCCGCTTGAGGCACTGTCTCAAAGGCATTGTAGAGGTAGTAGACGGCCCATTACCCATTGGGTCAACATCACCGTCTTCTTTGCTTTCACATAGACCACGCACTATTTGACTCTGTTCACTTCTGCCCGTTCTGGTCACCATCACCAGCTTCTCTGAGTTTCAAAGGAATTTTCAACACTCTGCCTGTAAGTATGGGGAAATCTACATGTGACGGTAGTTCAAGTGTATTTCCCGCATCCCTCTTAAATTTAACATACCTACACGTTCCTGCATCTGAGCTCAGGTTCATTGTCCATATCACTGAACAATCAAATTCAATTTTCAGTGCTAGAATTTGTTCCTATCTGAAAGCAAAGAAACTGGATGTGTACACGCAAATAAGGAAGCATGTAAACAAACAAGCAAGGTTCACAGAATTTTAGTTTGAAAAATACTAGGGGCGCCAGCCGTCAAAATGACGGCAAAAATTTTGTGATTGAACTCTTTATTGTTTCTGTTCTCATTATAGGTTTTACTGTATTATACCTGCAGGCCGGATCTTCCATTAGTGAAACTCAAGCTGCACAACCATGAGTATTGTGATAGCAAAATATCCCTTGTGCAAGATGAGGCATGAATATCAGCTTGGAACTGATCCAACGATAAGCTGCACTAAAGCCCCGTCCAGACTACAGCTCATGAGTACAGAAAACGCCTGTACGATTTTGGAACGCGGCGAAAATCTCACAGCAGTGTCTACACTGCCGCACGGTGTATTGTAGCGGCGCTTGATAATTAAGTGCAGATGTTCAGCAAAACTTGCTCATGCTCCTTGGTCCCAAGCAGTGGCAGTATATGTCAATATTAATAACTTATTTTACTTATAGTATCGAAACAACTATGAATAAGCAAGGATTCTCTATGCAGATACTACTTTTATGCGTTCTTCAGCGATACGGGTACTGCCAACTAAGCTTGGGTTGGCTTTTTTTTACTTTTTTTTGTTACTCTGTATTGTTTTAGAGGTTATCAGGTAAATAATTTTTTAGGTGGGGCTCCTTGACAATTTTCTGTTCCCCATACATAGTAAAAAAGTGTGGATATTTCATTTTGTCTCTTAAACACAACTGATGAGCCACAAAACTTCGATAAAATGTTTACCGTCAACTCAGTTTTCGTCACAAGTGTCACTACTGCAGTGAATTTTCATATTTCTCATCAAATTTGCAGTGAATTATAACTCAGAGAATCTTAACGCTTTTAAAATATTGATAAAGAGACAAGAAAACCTTATAGAATGCCTAATTTATTCATTTTGCGTGAGAGGAACAAATTACTTCAGGGTGAGCCTGCTTTGTTGGCACAGTATTGTGAATACCAACTGATAGTTGAACCTCAAGTGTCAAAGTTTGGCTGCGATGTAAATTCAATATAAAAAGGGGTTTACTCAGCGTGAAGATTGAACTGCTACGTTATGATTCAGCTTATGACAACGTAAGCGGAATGGATTATGCACCAAAGGAACAAAAACTCCTAGACTGAGAAGAGAGACTGAGCTTCTCTAACTGCTACAAAGAAATTTAGCTAAAGGATAGGCTATGTAATAAATATAGCCGATGCGCTACAGGACCGAAAATTCTGTCAAAAATACCACCTTTCATCTACCTTACTCGGAAGGAGAAGAAGCATCATCGTCATATGAAAAAGAAGTAGGTGCTTAGCTAGTTTGCAAAGTGAAGCAAGATTCAGAAAATGCAGTATATATTTCCACTTTAGACCATACTGGTCAGGCGAATATAATTTCAATTCCTTCGTGCTTTCGACGTAGCTTTGAAGTAGTCTGTATCCACGTTACCACGCTCCATAAATATCCATCTCGATATGACTCCTGAACGATGACATGGATTGTATGGCGGACTCCAAAACTTCCCAGGGAGTACCTCCACCACTAAGGCTTGAATTTTTTCCCATCTAAAAGTGAAGATTTTCTGTGCAAATGAGCATTCATGTAACTATATAAAGTTCACAGATTTTTAGTGTAATATAGATATGTATAAGGTCGTGAATACATTTTCTTTAATAATAGTACTTAAGTAATGTGACATTGAAGTACATACATGATAACAATAGACTATATCAAATCACATGCTATATTCCTGCGATAATCTCACATTAAATGAGGACAGCATACATAACAGAAATGTACGGCTCAAAAAAGTCATTGTGCAATCGTTTGTCTTCTCTCGAGGGACTCCAGAAATAGTTCACTTTATTGGCCGCTTCTACGCTCTGGGGCACAGAAATTAAAATAATACAGTACTTCTAGTTATCTGTTTATTTGTAAGACCTACTGCCAGTGTTCCATCTTAGAACAGTCGCCCACACCAGAAGGGTGAAAACGTTAGTGTGGCATTGAAGGGGCCAGGCCTTCACTGCTGTACAGCAGCTCAGCTGTTATGATAGCAGAGTGTATTATGGTATAAAACCTTCTCAGTGATGGCTTAGTTGCGATTGGTTTACCCACTGCATCATGTTATTGATCCGTGGCTTCTTGTAGCGGGCCGAGTTTCTCAGATAACTTCGCAATGAAGGAAGATAGATTTTCTAGTATAGAAGGTTATGTGCTTGCTAACAGAAACTGCATACCTAAGCTATTTATTGTGATGCAGTAAATAGTAGAGATTCAAGGAGTGACGTTTGTATAGATCTTGTTGTATAACTTGCTTAAGACTCATTAATAATGCTTGCACATGAAAAGAATATAGTTTTGAAGAAAGTAGTCATTCCTGACAATCCATTTAGTATTTGCTTATGAGACGGCAGGAAAATAGCTTTTTTGATGGAGTGGCAGTGTGCTAGTATTAGCAATAAAACTCCCATTAGACCAGACCAAATCCCGGCCGTCGTGTCGACCGCCATGAGAGAGGTAAAATGGCTGCTTAAATTCTGCTTTTGTTGCCCTAGGGAGAATCTCAGAAATTGATTGTTCCTCCTGTTGGACTTGAAGCTCTCCCATTTAATTTTCCAGTGTTAGATCTACGAGTCTGTTTACCATCATCTAGCTAGACTATTTAATATCAGTGTTTTTATGCGAGTAGTTTCTTCTCCGTTGAGGTATATACATACAATTAATGACTGCATGTGTGTGTATCGCAGGCGTGCGAGCGGCTGGAGAGCGAGAATGCTGAACTTACCTCCCAGTTGACCTCTGCCAGGGCCTCCCTCACTGACGCCAAGGCTCTCTGCACCAAACTGCAGCGTAAGGTAAGTCAGCTCTGAGACTGCTGTTGCTCCTGCTCCTGGTGTTGGAGTGTCGGCCCAAGTGCTGCACTCTCGCATTTAGGTCACATTATCTGAAGTATCTTCATGTTTTTTTCCTATGTACATTCATGCTTCTCATGATTCTACGACGTGACTGAAAATGCTTTAACTGTAACTGGCAATGACCTTCTGTTGTTAAAAATTCCTAGTAGCTACTGCATAAACTCTTGAAGTTCAATGGTTTACTAAGTTTTAAACCACCATGGAAAGCACCAGTGAACCAGAGGAACACTCGCCCATTTATCAGTTGTGTACAACCTTGCGAGCAGAAATGTTGAAAGTGTAAGCTAATATTTGCGACTCCTCTGCAAAATAATTGTCATTTTAGGCACTAGATAATTCGGAGAAGCTTCAATACGAGTTCTTGAATCTGGCAATTCTTTGCCCGTGGACGAGCTGTGATCCACCACGTTAGATCATCCTGCACTAATCTTTATAATATCTTTACATTAATCTAACCCAGTAGCTCTATCTTGAGTTTCACTGAATTCAGTACAGTATCTGTAAATTGCTTTTGTTTTCTTTTGATTAACGCTGAATATTTTGTGTACGGGAATATTTTGTGTACTGTTGAGCTGTATTATGTGTGCCCGTGACCATGCATATAATTAAAGACTAGCCTCGCTACCATCACTAATGGTTGTGTGGGTGTTGCCTAGCAGCAAGAGCAGCAGCAGAGCACGGCATCTGTGGGTGGTGAGAACGAGGGCAGCTGCAGCTGCACCAGCAAACGAGGCGGTGGGTCAGGCTCAGCAGAGGCGGTGGAGGAGGCAGAGTGGCGGGAGATGTGTGCGCAGCTCGCCAAGTTGCGCCATGACAATCAGATGCTGCGGGACAACAACGACGAGCTGCAGGCCAGGATAGAGCAACTCACGCTGCACCACGCGACTGCCCCGTCCCACCTCATGCCGTAAGTTACTCGCAGCCTGCAGTATTGGAAGTCATTGATGCTAACATTGGTGTGTCTGGTACGTAGTGTGGTTTGCTGTGCGGTTATATTGTGTTCTGAAAATATTTGTCTCTTTTGTGGAGTCCCTTTGCATCCCTCCTCTTCCTCCTATTCAAAGTCATTCTTTTATTCTTCTACCCACCCAATTGCAATTGCACATTCGGCGATCTATGCATGGGTTCCTTTCCTGCTTTGCCATACAATGTGCGTGTGTATTCTTTTTCTCTAGATGCACCATATTCTTTGAAGGAGACTTTTAAAAGCATGTGTGATGTAAATGTTCATGATGGTACATTGAGTAGAAAACCGTCTGTGAAGTTTTACATCGACTGTAGATACTTGATAGGATATACAATTTCATGCTAGAAATATGAACTCTAATTTATAAGCGATGTATTAGTCCTGCTCTACGGTGCTGAGACATGGCCCCGTTCCCATTGGCTGGAGAACCACATGCTGAACTAAGACCGGAGAATAGAGCATCATTATGCGACCAAGTGGGCTGTCCAGTACCGAGTGAAACTCAATGAAATGAAGGCTTGCTGTCGCCCCCGTGTTAAACTTGGGGAAAAAAGGAGACTAACTTGGATCTGCGACGAGGACTCGATGAGCTTATAATTTATATTTACGAGCCGCACATTCTAAGGGCCATAGCAAATGTTACTTGTTGCTTGTAATGGTCATTTTCCTAGAAAATTTCACCTACAGTGGTACCAAACTTGTTTCATTGACCGCTATCGCAGAAGTGCTGGTAGAATCCCTCTAATGCCGCAAGGGGTAGTGCAGTAACTATAACCCACTGCACTTCACTTATGCCCTCCCCTATTCGCACCCTTCAGGACTTTTGGTCTGGCGAAGGCGCGGCTCCACTTTTTAATCGCAGTGTCGATGTGGACGGAAGGGAGGGGGGAAGGAGAGGGCCCGCTTAGCTAAATCTGATGCCACCGAATCAGACCGCAGATATGCCCGCTGACCTTTCTATTAACAGCGCTGCACCGTAATGGGGGGTGGGGGGTGGGATGGTTACTGTGTAATTAGACAGCAAGCCAGGTATCGTAGGACGGCATATGAAAGGCAATTCTATGGCACTAATTACAACCAACTCTGAGCCTGAGAAAAAATGAATCGGGTATGAATAGAATTTATCAGGGTTGCGGAGTCGGAGGATTTTAGGGGCAGTCGGAGGATTTTAGGGGCAGTCGGAGGATTTGAAGGGGAGTCGGAGGATTTTAGGGGCAGTGGGAGGATTTGAGGGGCAGTCGGAGGATTTGAGGAGGAGTCGGAGGATTTGAGGGGCAGTCGGAGGATTTGAGGGGCAGTCGGAGGATTTGAGGGGCAGTCGGAGGATTTGAGGGGGAGTCGGAGGATTTGAGGGGGAGTCGGAGGATTTGAGGGGGAGTCGGAGGATTTGAGGGGGAGTCGGAGGATTTGAGGGGAGAGTCGGAGGATTTGAGGGGGAGTCGGAATCTGACTTGCTCTAGGAGTCGGAGTTGGCATTTTTAGCCCGATTCCGACTCTGGAATCCCATTTATAAACATATAAACGTTGTAACCGTGACGAAATTCAACCTTTTCTTCTCATGAGAGTTTTTAATTTTACAGTTAATCCACTTTGTTATATTTTCAACTGGTGTTTTGCTACTGGTATTTACCCCAATGTACTGAAGCCTGCTCGTGTTATACCAATATTTAATTCAGGCAATTCTAATGATGTAACAAATTACAGACCAATATCAACGCTGTCAACGTTCAATAAAATACTTGAAAAAATAATTCACCCCATATTAACCGAGTTCCTAGTGATCCATAGCGTAATTTCGAGCCGACAATTAGACTTTCGTGCCAAATCGAATTCTACCTTAGCGATATTTCATCTAGTAACTGACTTAGTAAAGTGTTTTCACAGTAAATCGTATGGGGTCTGCCTCTTTTTAGACATGTGGAAAGTGTTCGATACAGTTGACAAACAGTTGTTACTAAGAAAACTCGAACACTATGGTATTCGTGGGACAGCAAATGCATTATTAGCTAGTTTCTTATCTAACCGTGACCAATATGTAGCCTACTATGTAATACCGTTAAATCTCAAGTTTTGCCAATTAAAATTAGAGTCCCTCAAGGAAGCGTACTTGGACTGTTGCTTTTCAACATTTTAATCAATGATGTAACTACTCTTGATATGAAATTGTTCTGTTTGCAGATGATGCAGTGTTCTATACAGTACTACTAAATGCAATTTTCTCTCAGCCATAACTGATATCCAACCTATTCTAAGTAAACTGTCTCAATAGTTAACTCAAAATAGATTGATTGCCCATGAGGATAAAACTAAGCTGATGTTATTCACTCCTCGTTCTCGTCCTGACTTACCGACGATTTATTTCAACGGTAAAGAATTGGAATGGGTGTCTCAGTTTCGATATCTTGGTTTGATTCTTGATGATAAACTTTATTTCAAAGCCCACATTGAGAAGTTAGGCCGAAAGCTCAGTAGAGTTCATGGTATAATGTTTGCAGTGTCTAATTATATACATCGTGATTAGTTGAAACAAATTTACTATTCATTAGCTCATTCCTTGTTAATTCAAAATATTATCATCTGGGGTGCAGCCCCTTATTGTTACATTCGTACCCTAGAAGTTTTGCAAAATAATATACTAAGGCGAATACTTGGCGTTAAACGAGATTGAAATAATATACCGTTAATGAATCGTAGTGATATATACCGCGATTTACAAATGTTGCAACTTCAAGATGTGTATAACTATTCGCCTCTTATGTTTTTCCAATCGCTCATACATAACCATCCTCTTATCTTTCAACAATATTACGGATCACTCATACCTTATCCAAAGTACGAGATGAGACGCTTAATTCTTAATCTTCCAAATATTCGTATTGATGTAGAGAAACGTTCAACTATTTTCTAAACTGTATCACTTGTTAATCGAATTCCAACACATCTTATAGATCCTATGTCTAATGACGCCTTTAAAAAGCGGTAGAAAGATTATGTTATGCAATTGTATTAGTCTAATTACTACTTGTTACTTAAAAAAAGATCTACAACTTTTCTATGGGTTATCGAGATATATTACTGTACGTATATTGTACTCAGAAAGTTTTCATTATTGTAATGTTTATCTGTGTGTAATAAACCTATCAAATCTGTAGCTATATCATTCAATTCTGAATTTTCAGTAACAAGTTTAAAAAAAATGGTAAATGTGGACATTTTTTGTACATTTCTCTTTTACAGCTATATATGTATGGCTGTATATAGCTATATATAGCTACCATGTATTTTCCTATTCCATATCATGACATTGAGAAAATGCTGGGTAGAACTTTTGCACTTGGTACATTATGTTAGAGGGGCATCAATTTTGGACCGATTGTTCTGAAATTTGTGTAGTATATGTATTTTTGAAAAAGAAGCACATAGGTAACTATTGCTCATATGTATATTAATTTTTTTTATTCTGACCTTAGTTTTGGAAATAATGGGAAATATATATTCCACTAGTTGGGACGTAAAGAGGACATTTATGTATATATATATATCCCGTGCTTAGAAGGGGACTTCTTCACAATGACAAAAATGGGGTCATGTCCTCCTTATGTATTAGGGGTATCTATTGCTACGTAAAGAGGACGTCAAAAAAATCTACGGACCGCTCCGCCGTCTTATCGATAGTAAAACGCGTTTTAGAATCTGCCACCCACCACCACCACCACCACCTCCACCGACCACCACCCTAGTACAGAAGCCCTTCCCAATGAGCTCTTACCCCGAGAACCTTGTTGGTTAGATAGGCAAGGACTGGTTTGTCTAATATACTGTTTTTTAGTGTTTTAGAATGTATTTTAGTATATTAGACGAACCAGTCCTTGCCTACCTAACCTACAAGGTTCTCGTCGTAAGAGCTCATTGTTGGTTAGCTGTTCGTTAGTATAGCTACTTACAGTCTTTATAAGCTATTCCTACCGTGTCCTCTTCTCCCAACTACAGGTATATATATATATATGCAATTTTCGTATGCATTAATAAATAAATAATAAATAAATAAGTAGTATATAACTAAAGCTATGTGCATTTTTCTAAGTTTCAAAGGAATAAAACTCAATGCGTTTCCATGCTAGAATGAAAGCAATGATAGTTTTGGATCCTTGAAACATTCCTAACAATACTATGGAGCAGGATTTTCCAGTTTTGCCCTTTTTATTAACACAGCTGAAAACCAATTTTCCCCTATGTTTTAGTTAGGTAGTGATCGGACAGAGTAGAAAATGGAGAGTCCAGCTCTGTAGTTTTGTTAAGAATATTTCAAGGATTTCAAAACTGCCATTGTTTTTATTGTAGCATGAGAAATCAATAAGTTCCTTTGAAATTTAGAAAAAATGCGTAGGTATATATTTATGTACCATAAAATGGGGTAAAAGACGATTATTGAATTTTTTGTTAATAACTTCTTACTGCGAATGATTTTTGCTACAAACTGGGTGTCATTTTGTAGGTCTGGATGTGAGCTACAGAATGGTGTATAAGAAAAAATTCTAGCTTTTGACCATAGCTAGTAATAAACGAAAAACGAGCGTCCACAACTTACCCTAGCATCCGGGGCTACTAGGGACACCTGTAAAAAATGTTGAAAACGCTTTAAAGCTATTTTTAGAAGCTCAAATGTCTTTAATGATGATAACAGGTATTCATCATGCACTATTTGACCATATTAATTTATTGGACGAAATTTTTGAAGTCATATACACCTGTAGAGTATGATTAAATTATATTTCTACTATCGTATTTCATCACTAATGTCTCAGTTTTTCTCAACTCTAGTCTAAAACTCCGTCATAGACGAAGTATGTGCCGCGCTGGAAAAACATTACAATACAAAGCATTCCTTGCGATGATGTAGAGTCCAGCTAATGTCCTAAGGTATAATATGTACTCTACACTTCTCAGTGCTTGTTACATGACCTTCCTAACTTAATTCCTCCATAAATCGTAACTAAAAACTAATTTATAATTCCGCACCGTCGTAATTACTGCAAAGTAATATCCAGTGTCGCATTTGACGTTACTAGTACGTTTTTTTATGTAAATACCTACTAATATCGCCAGGAACAACAATAAATGTTTCCTTCATTTTCAAGTTATATCAGCCCTTTTTACTGGAAAAAAATTATTTATGAACACGTTTTACTGGGTGTCCCGAATTACCCCGAGTTGTGGGAATGGCTGCCATTTTGTTTTGAGAAGAGGTAGATACATTCTGATTGTGAGCTTCTATAGCCAACACCCTAACCCTAGGCTACATTCCATCTTAAGCAAATTTTTGCTCTCCGCCTTTTAGATTTTTCTCCCTAGATCTTAGCAGGGGGACTTTAGAAAACAATGAAGAATACCGTTTTTCGCTAGATTTTTTTTTTTAATTTGCATGAGCTGAATTGGATACTTTTTATGCTGAACCGATAGCAAAAATGTTGGAGTTTATTGCCCTATTGTTAGTTTTGCAAAACTCTGCATAGTTTGGTTTCTACAGCCCATAATATGTGAAGTGGGACCGCTGTCCCAAATGACCCTGTTCTTTGGTATATTTCCATTATGTCAAAAACTAAGACCTAAGTCAAAAAAATTGTAGGCGTAAAATGTATTTCTTTTTCAAAAATACATACTATGCAAATTTCACAAAAATCTGTAGAAAATTGATTATTTTGCCCCCATGCCCCCCTCATATAATGTACCAGGTGCAAAAGTTTTGCCCAAATTGTTTTAATGTCCTCAATTTAATGTCCAAAATGATGCAAAATATTATACTGTATATGTACTATACGCCTAGCATCTCGTAACTTGATATGTGTATATAACTACTAACAAAAATTATTTGAACGTGTTTAATGTTTACATCAAATATCTACTTGTTGGACCAAGGAGTCAAAATTGGGAAATCTCAAGGGCCAGGAGTCGGAGTCGGACCCTGAACCATCCAACTCCGCAACCCTGGAATTTATGAGTATGTAGCTTAATATAGTCCAGACTTGCTACATGCGAACTTTCTGATTGCAAGTACTGCAACCCTTGTCTTAGCCAATGGCCAATTAGAACATTTTAGAAAAAACAACCAATTTTAATGGAGATAGAGCATCGGATAGTTTCGGCGGTTGTTTCCCTAAAGTTTCCCATCAAATTCTCTTAAGTGTGACGTAATTCTTCAATTTTATTACTTTTCTCACATCATAACTTTCGTTGAGATCATGCTTCTTCTTTTCTGTTGGTGATGAAGCGTTAAGGCAAAAGACTTTGTCTTTTTTCTGCTCTGTAAAATAATGTCCTCAATGATAAAGCTAAAGCTCTGTGGAACAGAGAGTAAACACGGGTGTATGGTTCCAGTGCTCGGTCTCTGCTTGTTGTGTATTAATAGTGCAGTGACCGCTGAGCTGAATATTCTGCAGTGACGAGCCAGGGCCCGGATACTCAAACTGTGCTGGAAGTTATCACCATCCAACACGGAGTGTTCGTTCCATTTACGACGACATACATTTGAAACGAAAGAATTAGATGGAAAATGATGTAATTTTTTACTGTGAAACTCGCAGGAGGTTCGCTTTTGTGAGATTTAGTAATAAGTTGAAAAACTGCACTCGATTTGGTATCACCTTGACCTACATTAGTGGTAATCTGAGTGGTTTGACCTCGTGTTGAATAGGGTTTATGTTAAGTAAAGTAAGTAAGCTGCTGGCACGAATACGAGTACATCAACATAACAGCGAATGGTTGATATTTCTTACTGAGTTGAGCGATTATGACTCATTCACATATTTTATTTTACATCGGTCGCAGGTAAAGAGGATTACTGAAGTCTCCCTCGGGGGGTATACCAGGAGTTATTAGCCTTAGGGCTACGTTAGTTCGCTCACATGTTTTGGGAAGCAGCGCCCTGAGGGGCATATTGGGGCGGGCCCTATCCCTGCCACAATATGTTTGGGCATCATGCACCCAAGGGTCCCGAGTGCCTTCTCCGCAGGGGATGTAGCATCTGGCCGCAGTTCCTGCTGACAAGGTTAGTATTGTAAAGTTAGGTAGG
>LQNS02278127.1:5918088-5928627 GCA_001587735.2 Parhyale hawaiensis | reverse complement strand
CTTTAAACTCGGCATGTAAAGACAATACATACGACAGGAGTAAATTACACTCTAATAGCGTCCTTATATCGTACACTAAACTATATCAGATAACAATAGTACATACATGAAGTTACAGTGTAATGAATTCATGTATTATTAAAGAAAACAATGTATTCACGATCTTATACATATCTATATTACACTAAAAATCTGTGAACTTTATATAGTTACATTACATTTGCACAGAAAATCTTCACTTTTAGATGGGAAAAAATTCAAACCTTAGTGGTGGAGGTACTCCCTGGGAAGTTTTGGAGTCCGCCATACAATCCATATCATCGTTCAGGAGTCAGATCGAGATGCATATTTATGGAGCGTGGTAACATGGATACAGACTACTTCAAAGCTACGTCGAAAGTACGAAGGACTTGAAATTATATTCGCCTGGCCAGTATGGTCTAAAGTGGAAATATGTACTGCATTTTCTGAATATTGCTTCACTTTGCAAACTAGCTAAGCACCTACTTCTTTTTCATATGACGATGATGCTTCTTCTCCTTCCGAGTAAGGTAGATGAAAGGCGGTATTTTTGACAGAATTTTCGATCCTGTAGCGCATCGGCTATGTTTATTACATAGCCTATCCTTTAGCTAAATTTCTTCGTAGCAGTTAGAGAAGCTCAGTCTCTCTCCTCAGTCTAGGAGTTTTTGTTCCTTTGGTGCATAATCCATTCCGCTTACGTTTTCATAAGCTGAATCATAACGTAGCAGTTCAATCTTCACGCTGAGCAAACCCCTTTTTATATTGAATTTACATCGCAGCCAAATTTTGACACTTGAGGTTCAACTATCAGTTGGTATTCACAATACTGTGAGCCCTGGGCATTTCCAGTGGATTATTTTGACTGAACTATATTTTCTTCAGCCCCGTCCAGACTGCTGCCAAAATATGTCCACACTATGGCAATTTCGCTGATCGCAGCGACTTTTTGTCTTCAAATCGTAGCTTTGAGCGTTTTCGCAAGCGTCCAACTTGCAGGATATTTTCGCGCGATTTAGGCTGCCAACAAAGCAGGCTCACCCTGAAGTAATTTGTTCCTCTCACACAAAATGAATAAATTAGGCATTCTATAAGGTTTTCTTGTCTCTTTATCAATATTTTAAAAGCGTTAAGCTTCTCTGAGTTATAATTCACTGCAAATTTGACGAGAAATATGAAAATTCACTGCAGTAGTGACACTTGTGACGAAAACTGAGTTGATGGTAAACATTTTATCGACGTTTTGTGGCTCATGAGTTGTGTTTAAGAGACAAAATGAAATATCCAAACACTTTTTTACTACGTATGGGGAACAGAAAATTGTCAAGGAACCCCACCTAAAAAATTATTTACCTGATAACCTCTAAAACAATACAGAGTAACAAAAAAAAAAAAAAAGTAAAAAAAAGCCAACCAAAGCTTAGTTGGCAGTACCAGTTTTGCTGAAGAACGCATAAAAGTAGTATCTGCATAGAGAATCCTTGCTTATTCATAGTTGTTTCGATACTATAAGTAAAATAAGTTATTAATATTGACATATACTGCCACTACTTGGGACCAAGGAGCATGAGCAAGTTTTGCTGAACATCTGCACTTAATTATCAAGCGCCGCTACAATACACCGTGTGACAGTGTGGACACTGCTGTGAGATTTTCGCGGCGTTCCAAAATCGTACAGGCGTTTTCTGCACTTATGAGCTGTAGTCTGGACGGGGCTTTAGTGCAGCTTATCGTTGGACCAGTTCCAAGCTGATATTCACGCCTCATCTTGCACGAGGGATATTTTGCTATCGCAAAACTCATGGTTGTGCAGCTTGAGTTTCACTAATGGAAGATCCGGCCTGCAGGTATAATACAGCAAAACCTATAATGGGAACAGAAACAATAAAAAGTTCTATCACAAAATTTTTGCCATCATTTTCAGATAGGAACAAATTCTAGCACTGAAGATTGAATTTCATTGTTCAGTGATATTTACAATGAACCTGAGCTCAGATGCAGGAACGTGTAGGTACCTATGTTAAATTTAAGAGGGATGCGGGAAATACGATTGAACTACGTCACATGTAGATTTCCCCTTACTTACAGGCAGAGTGTTGAAATTTCCTTCGAAACTCAGAGAAGCTGGTGATGGTGACCAGAACGGGCAGGAGTGAACAGAGTCAAATAGCGCGTGGTCTATGTAAAAGCAAAGAAGACGGTGATGTTGACGCAATGGGTAATGGGCCGTCTACTACCTCTACAATGGCTTTGAGACAGTGCCTCAAGCGGCTTCGAGGTAGGTCGTCGCGTTTAGTTTTTACTAGACGACCCGTGACCCGTTGGGTCGTCATCACGATCGTCTTTGCTGTCGAAGAAAAGCAGGTGTTATTTAGCTGGTCATAGACCACCCGCTACTTGGCTGTCCTTTCCTACACATCAAGGAGCTGCCCATACGGCTCACTATCAACAGATACTTTTTTTCTTCTAACGAATATTCAACACCCAGGCTGTAAGCAAAGTCAATTTATATGTTACGTATTTCAGTTGTATTGTCCATGGAACCGATGAATTAATCATGCCTGTTCTTGAGGTCGAGCTCAGTTTAACTTTCGTATCACAGATAAAATTGAATTAAGGGGACTTAACACCCCAAAAAACCTCAAGTTATCAAAATTCATTTTTTGGCACTAAACAGTACCGTAGCTATACATACACGCAGGCAAAATTTTAGGCAGCCACTGTATATAACCCTAAGTGGGTAAAACAGGAGGCTGAGGAGGTTTTTGCAACACTTCATTTTTTTTACTTTAAAAACTTTTTTTTATTCTTCGTACGATCGTCACGAAACTGGGCAGAATTATGTAAAATCGGAGGAAAATGGGGGTGTGACTCCTGTACTTTTTTTGCATTTTCGTCATAGAAAACGAGTTATACAAAGCAAACGGAAAGACAGTTTTCTTTGAATACCTAGTTTTCTGGGGCAAAAATGGGAAAAAGTACATGAGTCTAACCCACATTCTTTTCCGATTTTACATATCTGAACCAAGTTTCATTCAAATTGGAACGAATATGTAAAACTAAAATTTGAACCATTTGGCAGGAAATTTCACATGGTGTTCATTTTTGTACCGATTTGAATGAAACTTGGTACAAGTATGTAAAATAAAAAAAGTATAAAAGAAGGTGGGTTCAACTCCTGCACTTTTTCCCATTTTCGCTATAGAAAATGAGTTATTAAAAGAAAACGTAAACGCTGGGTCTAACAAGACTCCTGAAAAGTTCATTTTTCCAACTTCAAACCGTATCTTTTCCTACAATTTTGAAGCTAGAGAGCTGCGGTTTGTTGCAGTGTATTCCTAATTTATGTCTCCTTTATTTGAATGAACAACATTGTTCAATTTCGATTCATTTTTTGAAACTTCATTGTTTTTAAAAGGTTGAACAAAATCAACAAAGAGCAAAAATATTTCAAAAACTAAATCGAAATTGAAAATGTTCATTCAAAATAAAAGAAACACAAATTAGGAATACAATGCAAAAAAAGAGGAGATCTGTAGCATCAAAATTGTGGGACAAGATGAGTTTTAAAAATTTTTCAAAAATTTCGTTGTCTATCAATAGATCATTTTCTATGCGCCGCGCGAAAAAAAATGATACGAGTAAAAAGTGCTTCTTTTGGCGTGTTAAAAATTGTGTTCAAGTTTTGGGAAGATCGCACTACAAATAGTTTTATCACGAGGTGTTCGGTCCCCTTAAAAAGCCAATCCATGGAAAGAGGCCCAAGTCCCTCGAATTTCTTCCCGTCTAAAAGCAAAAAAGCCGTATGCAAACAAGACACAAATAAGCGTGACACAAGTAAATGAAGAAGCACGGTTCACAGACTTTTAGTATAATACTAGAAGACCCGTGACCCGTTGGGCGTCATCACGATCGTATTTGCTTTCGCACTAAAGCAGGTGTTATTTAGCTGGTCATAGACCACCCGCTATTCGGCCGTCCTCTCCTGCCTGTCAAGGAGCTGCCCATACGGCTCACTATCAACAGATTCTTTGTTTCTCAAACGCATATTGAACACCCAGGCTGTAAGTAAAGTAGATTTATGTGTTATGTATTTCAGTTGTACTGCCCATGGAACCGATGAATTGATCATGCTCGTTCTTGAGGCCGAGCTCAGTTTAACTTCCGTATCACAGATAAAATCGAATTAAAGAGCTAATCCATGGAGAGAATGCCCCCAATACCTCGAATTTCTGACCATCTGAAAGTGAGGAAGCAGTGTCAAACAAGGCACAAATGAACAAGCAAGATTCACAGACTTGTAGTATAATACTAGAGTGCCCGCGCTGTCAATAATGACAGCAAAGAATTTGTGATGACCCATCTTGTATTGCCCGTAGCATCATCGCAAAGAAATTAAGGCAGAGCCTTACTTGTATAGAAGGGAGCTCCCGGTCTGGTAGAGTCGTGTGCTGACGGGACATGCACTTTATGATTTCTCAGGTTATAAACTATTTAGGGTAGACGGTTGAGCTCTTGTCAAAACGTGTAAGGCTCTCATTAACTTCCTTGTGTAGGATGCTGCGCAACTGCCAACTTGCATTAGGGAACCAAACAGATACGTGTGCAAGGCTGAACAAAACCAAGCTTTCTTTTAGTGATACGCAAAAGAGCGATGTTTTTTTGCCCACGGTCGATATTGCTTCTAATAAATACGGAGCTTTGTATCCAAGAAACTCGAGGGTGGCATATAACTCGGACTCAGAAACTTTTCCTCATGAGATAACTTGTTCTGATGAAAGAACTCAAAATGTGGAGAAAATAATTTGCTGCCGAGAAACCATCGGGGTCTTTACGCACCTGCTGGCCTCTAAAGAATATCTTTCCAGTTGCCTCAATAATTAGCAAATTAACAAAATAAGAGTATCAGCTGAAGTTTAAATAAAGGAAATTTCAGAAGATAGTACACAACACGATGGAAGCAATTGTTTGGAGAAGCTGTATGCATCTATATCAAGAGTACTACAACGTTGTTAAAGAAAGACCGGAATCAGACATACTGTTCGATTGCCATCATCTGCAACCTGGAATATTTTCTGCCTATCAGTTTTCCATGAAGCTTGGCAGGATGACCACAGTTTTGAAGCAGATGAATTCACTGATGCAACCAGGAAGGCCAGAGCTAATTTTTGCCTATCTATTTAGTTAAGAGCGTGACACGACACCTATAAATAAATAAAATATGATTGTGACGAGACAAGGGCGACGGAACGCGCCTTTTTTCTCACCATAAGGGAACTTGACACCGTTAGGACTTAGCCCAGTAGTTCCTTCTGCCATTTACCAATCTGACAAACTTCCACAAGTGGGATTCTTAACTAAAATCATAACAACCTTTATCAGTATGATTGATGCTATAATCTTCACAAAATGTATGAGGAGGATTCGATTACTAAAGCTTTTCCTACTTTTCAGATTGTCTGTCCAATCGCCGCACGCTGCATCAGCCGGTCAGCGAAACGCCGAGCTTAGCGGCGGTCCGCCGAGTCAGCGCAGCCTTTAGTCAAGTGGCGCGGCCGCCAGGCAGCCACCCCACCAGTCAACCGACTGGCGGCTACCTGGAGAGTTGCCCTGGCCCAGCTCGCCATGCCCACGCAACCATCTGGTCGCGACGGGGAGGTGGTGAGAAAAAAGGCGTGCTCCGTCGCCTTCGGCTCGTCACAAGCATATTTTCTCACCTCCAGGTCACTTGACACCGTTAGGACCCATTAGTTTAAGACTCGGATGGTTAACCATTGGCTGTGGAAGCGCCCAGAGATCAGATTGTAAAGGCAGAAACCAATTACTCTAAGTCACAGCCAGTTAATTACCACTCTGTCGTTCAACTTAGGGTGAGTGCGTTACGGTGGTACTTACATGAGAAGAAGTGGAAATCCGTACTAACTTCCTACAATCAGGTGACCCCGACAGGTTGACTTGGGGGTCTGGGTCTGACAGGAGGTTCCTGAGTCACGAGGCCCGAGCAATGCTTTCGGGGATGCCCGTGCTTGGTCGATCAGGCCTAAATATGGAGCGTATGCAGGGCTCGGACGTTGGAGGCTTGTCGCCTAGCCCGGATAGTAAGTAGTAACTGCCCTATCGTACGTCGGCACACCAGATGGTGCTCATGTTCGGAATATGTGTAAGTAACCGGATGATGGTTCGGAGGGACCAAAGTCCAGGGTGCACTGTTGTCATTCACGACGATTTTGCGTTCAAGTAAGCTTTCCTGCGCTCGTCACCATTAAAATAAACACTACCTAGCCTAACCTTACTAACCTCCTAATCTAACTTAATCTCCGATACAGCGAGCAGCGCTGCGCACCAACTTGATGCCGCCTTCACGCACACGATCCGCGTACACAAACACGCACACGATCCGCGTACACAAATCGTCGCGAAAGACGATAGCGCGTCTGGCACACACTCCCGGCAAACTCGCCATTCGTGCGTTCAAGTAAGCTTTCTTGCCGCGCAATAACCACCAGAAAACACTATCAAATGTAACCTAGCCTAACCCTTATGTAACGTTACTTTACCTAATGTAACCTAACCTTGCCTTACCTAACGTAACCTAACGTTACCTAACCAAACCTAACGTTACCTAACCAAACCTAACGTTACCTAACCAAACCTAACGTTACCTAACCAAACCTAACGTTACCTAACCAAACCTAACGTTACCTAACCAAACCTAACGTTACCTAACCAAATCTTACGTACACTGCGATACAGCGCGCAGGCACAGCAGCCGAGCGTGAACGCCGCCCGCGCGTACACCGACGCCCGTACACAGCGAATGACGAGTTTGCCGCCTGTGCGTCCGGGGTGGGGGTAACCCTCGGTTAACTTTAGCTAATTGTGGGTCTCGCCACCGGGACGTAGCCCGAAAGGTGTACGGTGCTTAACGGAAAGGCCGCATGCGGCGTCGCATTCCTAGGCGCGTGGAAGGTTGAGTTTGCACTCCTCAGAAAGGTCAAAAGGGGCCATTTTCCTTGAGAACCCGTATGTGCTGAGAAGGCTACGGAAGGCAGTTCTCTCCGTGGTTCGGATTTGGGACCGACGTACTAGATCGGTTCTAGTTCTAAGAGCTAAGTTGGGGGTGTTGGCCTAATTATTGAGTGAGGTACTGAGGCTCGGGGCTGACCAACGGCCTGCTAAGCTCACAGGTCTGTAGAGACCCTAGATACCAGAGTGGAGCAGCAAGAAGTGCTTCGAGTAGATTGCAGGATTGGTTGCCGACTACGTCGGGTCAATGTCAGAGATAGGCAAGTCTTTGCGATACAAGGGGTGTACGCTATCGTTATTGCGTTAGCGACGCAGATTCCCGCTCTAAAACGGTCTGAGACGGTGGATTATCGCCTAGGGCAAGCCTGAACACAGAGTTCATACTTTTCCGTGTTTTCCCTGTCGGGACCGACATCAAATTTCACCTGAGGTTCTGGGTGAAGTTTCAGTCGCAGCCGATATGGCCATACTAGCACAGGTCTTCAAGAGTGGTGCTCTGAACCGATCACATTGAATTGTGCGGTCGTGCAGGTCATAGTGCCTTCAGCGGAGGAGTTGACGCAATGGGTAGTGCCAGAGCAGCTTTAAATGTTTTTGGCTTCTGAGGCGGGCGCTCCCACCTGGGAAAGATTCCCGCGAAGCTGGACGGCAGGTTCCGGACAACTTAGGGAGCTATGTCCGTCGACGTTTGTGTTTGCACGTTCCCATCTCAGGTGGGATCATTCGGCCAAAAGAATGCCCTGGTCAGAGCCTAGGGATATTATTGTGGAGTCCGTGAGGTGAGTGCGAGGAACCGAGCTGAGTTTCGTACCCAAGGTAGTTGGGACGACCAAGGTAAGTACAACGGGGTGGCGAAAGGAGAGTCAGGCGCAACTGGGTGGAACTAGTTCAGGGAACTTAGCAAGAAACATAGCGAGCCTTTCGGCGCAAATTTTTCAGACCGTGCAAAGTAAAAGGAGCAACGGTTATCGCTGTTACCGCTGGGGAGTCGTACGCCACAGGGCAGCGCAGCTTCTCCCGCGTCGTGGAGAGACACATGACCAGGTCCTGCGCTTGAGGACAAGATCAAGGCACTGTGAGACTCTTGTATGTTCGATGCTTTAACCTGATTAACTGGGGTGCAGCCTTTCAGGTACTGCAATAGTGGTCAGCCTCAAAGGTATGGCCGATGCGAGTTCAGGTCAACTACGGGACTTGATGGATGTCGGAAGCAATCAGTTCAGGACATTGTCCGTACGATTCTCGTATGCTCCTTACATACACACTTACGCTTGGCGACTATCCAGATAGAGAAACGATTGATCCACGTGGCAGTCATAGGTGAAACAAGTCTTGGTAAAGAGGTGGACAGGCCTTCGCCGAGTGACACTAACACCGGGCCCCGTTAAAGGTGATGACTTTCTCCCTCTAAGGCTTACGTAATCACGCTTGGAGCTGAGGTGTGGCCATTCGGGTACTGAATTATCGGTCTGACTTATTGGTAGGCGACAGTTCGAGCAGTACGCCGGGCTCGGCGACGCCTGACAGGTAAAAGTTAAGGGCAATGACCGAAGGAGATCTGAGTCTCCTATATTTGGGCTTGTAAAAGCTCTCGACACCGAGGTGTGATCAATTGCTTACCAGACGATTAGTCAACGCCCTTGACCTACGTGGCTACATCCATCGAGAGGTGGGCTAGGCGTGATAAGTTCGAGGCCCTGTTAGGGCGAGGTAAGATTTCCGTATGTTTGAGGCCGCCTAAGCACGCTCGTGTACGAGATGCGACCATTTGGTCCAGGATGATTCAGTCAACGTCGTCTTTGGCAGATGAAGTATGCTTTTTTGCCTGGCAATCGACATGAAAGAATGGGCTGTTATCGCGAACTTTCCTAGCGGGAACCCCGCTGAGAGAGGTGCAGGTGGTTAGAGTGATGGGAATCAACCCTGGTCTCGTGCAGTCTAGCGTGGGACCTCTCCCAAGCCGAACTCCTAGTAGAGCCGGGCTGGAACCAGTCCCGTATAAACTACAGAATCATGATTCGCAGAAGTTTCGGACGAGAGCTCTTGTCACTACTAGACTTAGATATGATTTTGTACGCTGTAAGCTGCAGAAGCACGCTCGTGGATGGGGTGCAAGCATTCGGTCACGCCCAATTTAGTCAACGTCGTTGTTGGCATATGGAGTAATCCTCTATTGCCAGGTAGACGACATTACATGACTGGGCTAAATGCGCATACCTTCCTAGCGGGAACTCCGCTGAAGAGAGTAGCAGATAGGGTAAAGGGTATTACCGCAAGTGCTACGAAGTCTAACGCAAGACACCTCACAGAGCAGAACTCTCAGCAAAGCCAGGGAGGAACAAGTGTCCAGGACAATTTAAACGAAGTTTTTAATTTAATTTTACTTATTTTATTATTTTTTTCAACTTCCCCTGCTGTGTCAAGGGGCACTCTCAAACAGGTAATGAGCATGACGCCCAACAATCGAGTTGAGGTAGATCTCATACCCTGCAGGCAGAATTTTTTTTTTCTCGAACTCTGACAGGGTATGAGCAAGACTCCAAATTTTGAAGTTGTGGGTAAATCCCATACCCTGCAGAGCGAAGATTTTTCCATTTATTTTATTTTAAAGTTACAAGTTATACTCCACAGATATAGGTAAAGGGCTTCTTTCTTACAAGAACCAAAGCTTGCTGGGAGTAGGTGTCTATGAAATCGGAAGAGGTAGGCACCAAAGAACCATCCTCGCCAACTTCACAAGTGGGCATGGCGAGCTGGGCCAGGGCAACTCTCGAGGTAGCCGCCAGTCGGCCGCGCCACCTGGCTAAACACTGCGCGGGCTCGGCGGACCGCCGCTCAGCCGGGCGTAGCGCTGACCGGCTGATGCAGCGTGCGGCGGTTAGACAGACAATCTGGAAGGTAGGAAAAGTTTTAGTAATCGAATCGTCATACATTTTGTGAAGATTATGGCATCAATCATACTGATAAAGGTTGTTTTGTCTTTAGTTAAGAATCCCACTGTGGAAGTTTGTCAGATTGGTAAAGGGCAGAAGTAACTACTGAGCTAAGTCCAAACGGTGTCAAGTGACCTGGAGGTGAGAAAAATATAAATTTATAAACACACGACGGTCATTTTTAATGTTAGATAGATGCACATTTTACTACTGTCGTGTGCCACGTAATATGCAGAATAGGAGGATGGCAGATTTCCAAGAGCACCGTGTCAGCGGTAAACCGCTGCAGAAATGCACCAAAGGTTGAAGCAAGCATTAGATGAAGACGCGTTTGGTCACGGTCAGTTTTAGAACTAGTTTAAACTTTTTAAAGATGGTAGAAACCGTCAACAGGCCGAAAGCCTGCTCTTCGAAATACAGTCCACAAAAGATCGTAGGTTCATCATCGAAGATACACCCAATACATAGTATGCAATATTGTGAGGCTGTCGTCTCAGACGTGCCAGAGCAATTGTCTACGAACTGAACACCAGACGTATTGTCGCAGACTGCGTTCGTC
>LQNS02278127.1:5800461-5814291 GCA_001587735.2 Parhyale hawaiensis | reverse complement strand
GTTCCTACTGAATCCCATCAGAAGGGAACAGGATTGCCAAAATTTCCCACGGGGCAAGAAATGCATTCAGATAACGAAGGGGTAAGGATTTCACTTTAACCTTCTGCAACCTCGTCATCGTTGATTACGAAATCTGCATCCTGACTTGTTTTTCGATTATCTATTTCGTTTAGAGCGAACACGAAAATAAATATTGGATGAAGAAAACCTCAGATGAGAGTACGAACGACGATGCAACGGAGTGCTTAGAGAACCTGCATATATATATCTGCATTGAGTGAACTTCAACGTTGGAAAAGAATTTTTCCCTATCATACTTTAATTGTGCTTGTTCCTCCCTACGTTCCTTCCTTCCTTCGTTCGTTCCTACCTTAGTTAGTACGACCGTTACGCTTTCACAATTAGATAGGAGAAAATTGCGGTATTTTCGATGCCACTTCAATACGGAAGAACAGTAGCCAAGCTTCCTTCTTATCAAGCTGTTATTGCTCACAGGTCGTAGTTCGACTTGCTGTCATACGCTGAACTTGTTTCACACTTCTTATGACAGAGCTTGGTATGCATGATACGGTTTGGAGTATCAATGAAGAACGGCGATTTTATTCTGGCGAATTTCCGCACATCCCCGCACCTGATAGCTCTCTTCTAGGTCTTCAAACTTCGTCGCACAAAGTCATCGTTGTTTTAAATGGCCCGAGCTATCTTTGCAGTAGCTGCCTGTATCCTGTCTACGAACGTATAATTAAACTAAGCCGTGTAAACTAAGTCGCTAATTTTCCTGCGAAAATACTAATGAAATGCCCGGCTATGTTTAATTGTTAGTTATTAGCTGCCCACTTAGAAAAAAATTAGGATGTGAGACAACATCAATGAAAAGTAGTGGAAAAATGACAAGTAAGAGAGAACAAGTTAAGTTAAACAAACCATATACGGAGAAATTGGTCAGGTGTGTGCGTCAGTATTTACTGCCTATTTAACGCATACATAAAACAATAAAAAAAACTGATTCTGAGCACAAATACCTCCTCCAAGCATTGCAACGTTAATGAAAATTTTTAGTTGGTCTTGAAAACTACAACATAAAATCACACAGGTAGAAAGAAACTGATCATCACAAAAATTTAGCCCTTTTTACCTTCTAACATTTTCAACACATCTTTTTAACTTATTGAAGATCCGTTCACAACTGTTCAAGTCATTTTCTGATAGCGGTAATAACAATCATCGAGACAAACTCATTGACAGATGAGAAATATTAGGCCATTTACTCTTCGTAATATTCCCAAAAAATTACTGCATGTTTCATGAAAACTTGTTTACAAATGTTGGAGTCATGTTACCAAGAAAAAAGAATGCAGACGGACGGAACTTCATGAACAGGTAATCATCTCTTTCTTTTGACTTGCCAAACATGTATTGTAAATTTCATTAGCATTGTCCAAGCCTTTTTTTAGTTATCTGATGAAAGGCAATTTCCTACCAAAAACGCAACTTCCTTGGCAAAGGTAACAAGTGACTAGTGAAAAATTTTGGTGGCTCTCGCGATCGAATGAGTGAAGAAAGTTATGAAGAGAGCAGAAAACATTCATGAGACATTGAAAGTAAGCACAGGTTTGAGAAACGCAATCCTGAAAGGTGAACTTCTACGATTGAAAAGAATGTGAACAGAATGTTCATACGTTAAGTGCTTTAGGATAAATCGAGAAGTGTTGGATTTTGGATTAAATGAAGAACGTAAGTTAGCTGAGGAGCGTTGAGTTAGACCGAACTATGTTAGGTTGGAGTGTGAGCTATAAGTGTTAAATTAGATGAGGAACGTTATTTCGATAAGCAGCTTTAGATTAGAGGAAAGATGTTAGGTGACGAGCTTAGGTCAAATGATAGCGTTATGATATATGATGAGCGTTAGATTACAAGAAGTGTATTAGGTTACATGAGTGTTACGATACATGCGAAACGTTAGGCTGGGTGAGAGGCGTTAGTTTCAACGAGACTCGTGGTGTTAAATAGAGCAGCGTTGGACTACGGATGATTTGAATTAGGAGGTGCGTTGGGTTGGATGAAGAGCTTTAGGTCGAATGAAGAGCGTTATGATGAATGTTGAGTGTTAGTTTGGATGAAAATTTTCAAGTCGGGTGAGGAGCGATTGATTGGGTAAGGAAAGTTTATTTAATGGCTTGAGTAAGTAAGTTTAAATGAAGAGTTCTACTTTATAATATAAAAAAGCGTTAGGTTAAATGATGAGCGTTGGGTTACATAAAAAGCGTTAAGTTGGACTTGGTGCATTCAGTTAGACAGAGCAGTGTTGGATGGTGAGTAAGATCGATGGGATGCGTTAGGTTATTTAAGGTGCGTGAAGTTGACTGCACAACAATAGCTTAGATGAGGAGTATTATGTCGGATGATGAGCTTTAGTTTAGATGATGAGCGGTAGGTTAGGTAAGGAGTATCAAGTTGGATGAGGAGCGTTAGCTTAGAGCACTATTAGATGACGAATGTTGAGTTAGAGGAGTGGCCTTATAAATGTCATGGGCAAACAAATTAGTCACCTGTGACTACATGAAGCCTTCAACGAAACTTCTGGGTAAGGCGCGATATAAGCAGAAGGTGGATCTGTCAATTATGTTCTGGGGCTGCTTAAATTACTCGGAAGTGAACCCTTTAGTTGAAATAACCATCAAACTGGATCAGGGAGGCTACATTGATTTGTTAAATGACCAAATCGTGTCATTTGCACAGTGTCTGCATGAGGATCGAACTACTTCTCTGGCAATCTTCCAGGATGGTAACTGCCGTATAGATTGGGCTAGATAGCTCATGTATTGGCATGAAGACTATTCTGTCTATGTAAGGTTCGTAGGATGGTCGGCTAAGTTTCCAGACATGAACCCCGTCGAGAATTCATGGGACCATTTTAGACAAGTTAGGCGCCGAGATCATCCCCGTACTTTGGCTGATTTAATTAATCGATTGATGTGAGAATGGTTCAAAATGGATCAAGTGTAAATTAGAAATCTTGTAGCCTGAGTGCCTTCCAAAATTGCAGCTATCGTACGTGCTCGTGGTGGTCCTACACCTTATAAGTAACGTGTAACTAATTTTTTGTCCCGGGGAGCTTATTAGGAGAGGTGAGTTACGTTAGATATGGTGAGTTGCGTTAGCTGTGGTGGGTTATATTAGATGAGGTGCTTCACAAGTTCGCTATATTAGACGGGATAGTTAGGTTAGAGGATGTGCGGTAGGTTAGATGACAACCGTTACGTCAAGTCCGTAAGGTTGATGTGGGGTTTAGGTCGTACGACCTGTTCTAAGACTCATTTGGAGCATTGGACGTTTGAATAGCGTTAGCTTAGATGATGCATGTTACGGAAGAGCTGAGTTATAGAAGTCACCAGGGTTTAAGCGACTGGCGCTTCCTTAGACGGTGTGGGTTCCGTTAGAAAAGCAGCATTAGGTTAAAATTTTTTGAAGTTGTAAAGCGCATATGTAAGTCTGGTACACTTTTACAAGTAAAGACACTTATCAACCGTGGAAGTTCCAAGGGTCCCGCTAGTCTATTCTTAATAGCGTGATACCGAACATATAAATAAATATATAAACACACGGTGGTCATTCTTAGTGTTAGATAGCGTTGTTCCTACCTTCATAAAGATAACAGGAAATTAAGAGATTTGTTTGCAAATGTAAATCATTTCACCCGTGTCATATTTACCTACCGCTTTTCTTTTCTTTTACAGCATTCTTTTCGCTCTGCTGGTAGCGGATGACTTTTATAATAGGGCGAGTTGCGTAGCCAGAATACGCCACGGGTGAACAGAACGCGCATTGTTGGGCATCGCTGCTCTGAAGTCTTTTTTGAAGGGAAATGTGCTGCTGGTCAAGTATCCGCCATTACAGTGCGATGTCTGAACAAAGACAATGACATCTCTAGAACAGAAGATTACCTTCTTGCGAGTGAAGAAATTGACTGAATCTGTTTTGTTTTTTATTATGAAGCTATAGCAGAACAAAGCAGAAAAATGATGGGCTACTGATCAGTATCCACTAGTTACAAAATGGGAAAAAATCGGATGCACCGATAAAAAAATTGGAACGTGCATCCATATGGAGGGCTATATTATATGTAAACTGTGGGAAACAGAGCTTAGAAAACGAGTGCAAATGCATAAGAGAACATTTTAAGATGTACCGTCGTTTTTCTCTGTCTTGATTAATTCTTTACGGAAAGAAGAAATGCGTAATTCAGTGGTGAAATCGCATACTAGGAAATGTTAGATGAACCGTCAAGTATATGGGCTGCGTAACGGACGAGGATAAGCGGCGGACGTTACTTCAGACGGGATGACTCGCTCTAGCTCAGGCTAAATAAGGTGAGTGAAAATATTCACTAAACGTGGAATGTCTAAGGGTGCAGCTAGTAATAATACAACGCTTTTTAGAATTCACTGCTCTAGGGGCCATTTTAAAAACTGAAGTAAAGGTGATGCTGCCACTGTGAAGCAATGGGCTTAACTTGCGTGTTTGATTTGATGCTGGAAGAGAAAATTTGCGTCATGGTATCACGTGAAGCTAGTCAGGGTCGCATAAGTGGAATACAGGGAACAAAATTTTTTACCGCATTAATGAGTGATCGCATGAACGGATGCCGTATTAATGGAGGATCGCCAGTATATCGAAATGCTGGCAGCCACCTTTTGAAGAGATTTTCGCTCATATCCTCGAGATCCAGCTGAAAATTTAATCAACTGAACGTATTGAGTCCCTATCTGGATCCCATGACGTACGAACTACTTTTCCATGGATAACACGGTCAAGTGGCTCAACGCAAGAGAAGCATGTTTCAATAAAAAGTGGCAAAGACAACAATAAATCGTTCGACTGTACCAATGAACAATTTTGCAGTAATGAGCTGGAGGCAGAGTTTCTCTGTCGTTAGCAGCTAGACATGCGATTCCAGCAGAAGTCGGGCTTCTCCACTTCATGAGAACTTGTCAGGAGTCGTCACACTAGCTAATGAATAGACAGCTAAGAACTATTTAAACGCTCACTACTACTATGGTTTTCACTGGCAGTTTTACACTGTTTTTCACTAAAAATTCTTAAACGAATGGTCGGATCACCATGGTATTTCAACACAAAGCCTCCTACATACATACATACCTAATTTATGGCCCACATAGCATTTTGCTATGAGTTTACAGAGGAGTTTATTTTTGTATATTAGGTCTATAGTAAGCTGAAATCAGAAAGTCGCGTCTACACGTTCGAACGACGACCCAGCGCTGTCATTTTGTCGAGGCGTAATATTTGTAGACCGGAGCCGAAATACAGTATCTGTATTTTGCCAGATGTATCTGTAGATCTAAGCACTTTCAGTAACGTGTCTTGTCTGTTATTTGTCTATAAATTATATTACAGACCGTTTTGAACTCTTCGAATGATACGGCTTATGACAAACTATACCCACCGATCGATTCTAGCTTATAAAAATAACAATTTATGATAGCCACATCCGACTATCACTCAGACCATTGGCGTAACTGTGTATAGAATAGTTTATTAAACAAATCATCCCATATAAAAAATCGCTCATTTATCGATTTTTCTGGCGTTAAAATCTGTATGTACAGATTTTAATGCTGATTCAATGATTTAATGTCGAGATTTTTTTTTGCATAAATACCCAAGATCTAGAGATATTTGGAGTGATAGGTATGTTCTAAATGCATGAAATTTCAAATAGTCAGAATGTTCCAATGAACATTTTTACAGTGGTGAGCGGTAGCCAGAGTACCTCTGTCGTTTGCACCACAATTCGCATGCCTTGGGCTTCCTCTAGTCAGGAGGATCATTTCGAGTTGACCAGACTCGCATTAAGGACAGAATTAGGTACCCTGTTTTTCTGTGGTTCTTCATATGTACGGTATGTTATGAAAATAAAATCAGGTGTTTCAATGATGTTCTTTGTGCAGGTACAGGAGTATTTTAAACTTGGATTTTTTTTGTATTTAGTATTTACTGCAGCTGCACCAGCAGAACTCCCATCCAGTAGCTATATAGGTAGGCACCTCACCCTTCAGACCTCACTTATTAAACGAGCGACTTTATTCAATTGAGGGAGGAAAACGGACGGGCTTTGGGTCTGATATTAGACTCCCGAGGTACTCTGGCTACCGCTCACTACTGCAAAAGTGTTTATTGGAACATGCTGACTATTTGCAGTGGTTTGCTAACGCCAGAGTACCCCTGTCGTTTGCATGACTTATCCACGGCATTAGCAGTGGAGCGATTTTCCGGCTCCTGTACTGGAGGGTGGTGCTATTTACTACTTTATTTTTTATTATCATAGGATTTGTATCCCACGCTCGTTACTGAATTTCTGCTTGGGGCGCTCTCATGCTGGTCTCAGTGGTTTCTTTCATTAACGTTCAGTTATCACTGGCCCTCTCTTCGGTGTTGGGGCCATGGGGGACCTATCGAAATCCTGTGGGTTCCTTTGTGTCTTCCAGTATTTGGAATTTCAGTTATGTCCGGGTCTTTCGGATGTAGAGCCTGTGGTGACCTTTCTTGACGACCGACTAAGGCGTAGACTGTGTAGGGTCTATTTCTGGTTGGAAATCCCTAAGTAGGCAGCCCTATAGTTTTGGGAGCAGAGGGACTTTTGCTTCTTTCACACTTCTAGTGCACTTGCTTTAGTATCTATGAACGATTGTTTATGGATTGCAATAGCCGCTGTCTGTTCAAGGATTGAAATATTCGTTGTCTCATGCGGAGTTGAAAGATGCGTTTATCTTCTGACTTGCGGCGGAAAAGGTCCAGCGTATCTATGTCCCGTTTTTGGGGGTCTTAACCTGAGACAAAAGGGAACGGTGTTCCCTTTTCTTTTTCTGTTTTGCGGCTGTACCAGGTTACGTGGACCGTGTGACGATTTGTTTGTTTGTGTGGTGGTCGTCCTAGTGAGAGCTCTTTGAGACTTGCTCGGAAAGGATCCGGCGGTCGTCTGACACTGGTTAGCATTCCTAGTAGGCAGATGGGTGACGCTGCTGATCTTCAGTATCTGACTGTGTCTGAGATTATATCTGTATTTCGACCACCGTTTTGGGTCCAAGTTGGCACCTCTTTCGTTGTGTCTGTCGCGCTGCTTGTCGTCGACTCGCATGGCTGTTCGAGTTATCTAATAGCTGGGGCTATTGACCCTGTGCGATTCATTGGAGAGTTGAGCGGCTCCAGGGTTTCCCGGCTTCACTCTGATAGTTGCCGCTGGGGAGTGTCCTCGCCGGAGGAGACCCTTCTGTTTGTCACATTCTTTAGAATTCTGCTTCTCTGAATGATTCCTCATCCGTATCTTGTTTGGGTTTGGAACTGAGGTGATCAGCACTCCACAATATCTCTCTGATGTCTATGGTTTTTTATCTAGGGATAACCCGCAGGTGGGCTTATCCGTATCGAGTATTCTAGTTCGTTGAATTTTTATTCATGAATCCGATTTCTGCTTGGAGTCACGAAAACCGTTTGCTCCCACCGTCTGGGTAGTCGTTTGCCCATGGCTGTGTAGAAGTCCGGGAGGGTCTCCCATAGTGTTAATACCGAATCTAACGCTGTATTAGGTCTGAAATTTAAAAGAATGTGGTCTAGTTGTAAACGTGAACCTGTTCTGTTTGAATCCTGTTCTCCGCTCTTGGTTTGCTTAGTGCGCAACATCATTAAGGGTTCTTTCTAATCCCTTGTAATTGTTTCCATTAGGGGTCGGTATTGTGTGGCCCCTTTGTCCGTGCAATGTCTCTCTGTTGGGATATAGGGAACTTTTTTTTCAAATTTGGGAGGTATTGCTCTTGTGTACGTATGAGAGCAGACTCCTCAGTAGTTCTTTGTAAACTTGTTTCAGTATATCTGTGCATATTGTATTATACAAGACAATTTATTCTAATTTGTTATTCGAGTATGTTAGTTCAAGAACTTTGTAGACTTCCGGCCTTGCTTAGTCACCCAGAGTCCTGATCTTGTATAGTTGCATGATGGGAATTGGCGACCTCTATTATTCGGAGGGCGCTTTGATAAGTTAGCTTATGGCGCCTATCTATATCTCAAATAGATTGTTTGTAGCGTCCTTACCCAAGTTCTTGATCGAAACCTGTTGAAGGTAGCGATCTGGTGTTTCCAATCGTATCTTCTTAATTCACCAACGCTTTACCATTAAACTTCAGTTTCTTGCGTGCTGTATCTTTGTCCCTTTTCAAGCGTTTAGTATATGAACCAGACCGAGTTTACTTAGCAAAAGTCCTTGCCTTTAGGACGCAGCTGGTTGGTAATATTCCATTGTGATTAAATCGGTTGTATCTTGGGTAAAGCAGGATTTATTACATCTTATATTATGGGTACGTTAACGGCGTTGTCGATTCTTTAATCATCAGACGCTGTTTACCCTACTCTCTATGGTAGATCTGTACTCCTGTCTCGGTAGTCTCTATCGGGATGGACCTAGTCTTGTCTTTGGAGCACGCGCCTGAGGCTGCTGAACTTGCGGAGAAGCGGTGACTTGAGTCCCCCTGCCAAGTTCTCCCACTTTATGTATCATAAGGTATGTTCTCATACCTTGAGGGTTTACCAGGAGACTTCGGTTTCCTCTGCGGCTAATATATTGAAGCGTACGTTTTGTTTATATTTGTGCCCTTCATATAGTTGTGGGCACTTCTTGATATGCTTTAGTGCACTAGATAGAAGTTTTTAGTTCACTGACTCTCGTGTCTATGTGGAGCACTTACTGGCCGTATTATGTGCTCTTTCATATTAGCTATACGATATACAGTAACTTGTCTACGAGAGAATTCGGTTTCATTGCGTGCTCGGTAATTTTTGTACACTTAGAAGGTGCAGATCTGCGCCTCTGTCGTGCACTAGGGATCTACCCTGTACCTATACTATTCAGGCTCATTATGTCTTTATAACCGCGCGGGAAGGCAGATATGCATTTACCGCTATCTATAGCCAGTTTCTAGAGCTCTTACTCAACCCAATCTATTATGGGAGTATAATAGGGCGATTATCGGTAATCTTTTGGATTACAGTATTGGTACTTGTTTGGATAAAAAAAGGTCGATATAACGGCCTATCACCATGCAATGGGTCAATTCTGAGTAGGTCAATACAGTACCATTCTTATATGAAATTGTGGGCTTAGTCCAAATAAAGTTGGACTATAGTACCTTTATCAAGTCGACTCCATATCTATGGTAGTAGGGAAGCAGTACTGTGTCCTGGAATCTACCGGATGGGTCAGGTGGAACCTATTAGTCCTCCTGGCATCTTCGGGGTTGGCACAAATACTGGTTAGTTTTTAATGTCTCTTTTGTTAACTGTATATCCATAATTGGGAGGTCCTGTTGTAAATATGCTGTTTTACCAGATGGCTGTCAACCGCATTACAGTGGTCCTACTCCATCCGGGGCCACTCTAAAGTTACACTCCCTCTGGCTGTACTGAGGGGTTTTTCAACCCCTAATCAGCTTTGAGTGTATATATATTATCTGCTTTATATAATGTATCTGATTATATAGTCTTTCTTGGTTCGTAGAATCAAGCTGTAGCCCAGTACTACCGCCAACAAGTGGGAAAACTTTTGCCGACCTTGTCCAGGTGACCCTTATCTATCCGATTATCAAGTATCTATTTTTGGTGCACTTTTAGTCTCATGGATCGACACGAGTATTAATTTATAAGGTTTCTTTACTGTCGACTTCAAAACAGTTGGGGGAAGGTAAATCTGCGCCCCTGCTGTTAACCGAATGAGGCTGGGAAGCATCTCCGCGACCCTGAACCCCACTTGACGGACTTAGTAGTAGGTATTTTCGTATCGTGCACCTTCATCCAATTTCAAGGCTCAATCCTGGGAATAGTAGGATCATAGAGCTCTTTTGGGTAGACTTTATCTCAGCAGATGGGTACTCTTTCATCCCCTTGGCTATATATTGGATGAATACAGAAAGGGTGTCAGCGATCCTGCCTCACCTAGTGGCCTTTTCAGTATCAGACTGTAGTGCCTCATCTTTTAATCATATGGGTCGACCATAGAGTAATAGTGTGGACTATAGTGCCCTTGTCACGTCGTGACAACTCTCAGGGCACTATAAGGTGTTTGATTATATAGTATTTTGTTCAATTTTATGGGACGATCTAGGGTAATCGGTTGGATTATAATGTCCAAGTAAGATCGACATTCGATTATACAGGCAGGAGACAACTATGCCACCCTCTGGTTATCGTGTAGTTACTTTATTTAACCTCATGGATCGACCTTGAGAAATAGATGGATTATAGTGCCCCAACTAGGTCGCTTCAAAGTTTGTAGAAGGGAAGCAGTTCTGAAACCCTGACTGCTCATCGGATGGGAGGGGAAGGCTTTCGGCTGGCTTGAGCACTCTGAGGAAACTTTATAATATACATATGATATAGTGCACATTTACTTTAATATTATGAATCGACTTTGATTAATCGTTGTTGGATAGATTCCATCTATGCAGATGGGAAGCAATACCGCCACCCTGGCTGCTATCGATGAAGATGGGAAGCCTTTCGGTGACCCTGACAACTCCAGGGCACTTATAGTATATTCATGATTATAAAGAATTTTCACTCCAATTTTATGAGTAGACTTTGATTAATTGTTGAATTATAGTGCCACTGTGAGTCTACTCCATATATGTAGATGGGAAGCAATACCGCCACCCTGGCTGCTATCGATGAAGAAGGGAAGCCTCCCGGCGACCCTTACAACTCAGGGGCCCTTTTGCGATTAGTTACAGTACACTTATAGTTAGTAGTTAGTATTAGGCCGGATCCCCACTACTACCGGATGAAGATGGGAAGCATACCTACAACCCTGACAAATCCAGGTTTGGGACCAGTCGATTATAGTGCCCATTGACAGGTCCCAAGAAGCATATATTTTATAATGCACTAGCTAGAGTTAGGAGCTTACTGTGGCTGATTACTATAAAATCATTGCTGCAGGAGCTATAAAAGCTTCTGGGCTGGCGCTGCGGCTTACCTGGCCTTGCTTCTAGAGCACTTGGCAACAATATTGATGAAAGTTTTAGATTCATGGTCATTGCTGCAGGAGTTCCAGAACTGCTGGGCCTAGGGCCGCGGCTCACTATAATCTAAACTTTCCTCTTACATATATGGTTGGCTATTATCTGGGGTGTAAAGGCCCAAGAGGTTCTCCCAACATGAAGGGAGTCTTCATAATATTCTTTCATTTATAGATTTAATTTGTAAACAACCAAAAAATAGTTTTGATTCAGAAGCTATCAAACGTTCGGATCACAATTGGTCAAATGGGGATTTTTTTTCATATATCCATCCTCTCCTCCTCAAATTTGTTACTAAGTAATGAACAGAAACCAAGGGATTGACTCTTAACCAGGGTACAAATAAACCAATATACCGGTCAAAAACGAATATTTACTTGGCTTCAAATGTATGTCGAAAAACGAGTTTTCCCGATCTCCAGCACTCTAGAAGGATTATGTACAATAATTCAAGCATGGATTACAATAGAGACTGCCAGCTTAATCCATGGCTAGTCTCGTAATCAGCATTGAATATTAAACACAGGCTTATATAGGGTGTGTAGGAATTCACACATTCAAAGGAATTTCTAAATTACCAATGTCTCTAAAGAGATCTTGGTTATTACAGTCAGTATCAAAACTTTCACCACTATCACCATATTAAAGTCATTCACCACTGATATATCAGTAGCCATATATCACCTGTATTTAGAAATAAACTTTACATTTCAGAAGTTCAAGTCACTTCCTCTAACAAGGGGTTTGGTTACAGAACTAGTCTAAATTATTCCAAGTCCTTATGAAGGATCCTAAAATATTTCCAAGTTTGAATTCACTTCACTGTATTTGAGGTTAAGTCTCACAGAGTCCTTCAAACTTTTCTAAGTCCCCGCTGTGGGACCCCGAAATTTCACAAAGTCTAAACATCAGTTCAGTATCTGAGGTTAGGTGACCATGTAACATTTCATAAAAATTTTCTAAGTCCCAAAGGAGGAACCCAGAAAATTTTTTAAGTCTAAGAGGCACTGTTTTATATTAAAGTTATAGTCCAGAAGCGACTATGAGTTAAAAGTAAAAGTTGTGGAACTGAAATCTTTGAACTTTTTCAGAGTTCTGGCAGCTGAGGAGAGGTGTTCACATGTCGCGAGTTGATCAATAAGTGAGGTCTGAAGGGTGAGGTACCAATATACTGGATGGGAGCTCTGCTGGTGCAGCTGCAGTAAATAATAAAAAAATCCAAGTTTACAATACTCCTGTACCTGAACAAGGAACACGAGTAAAACACAGGATTTTATTTTCATCTTCAAACATACATATGAAAAACTACAAAAAAAAAACAGAGTACCTAATTCTGTCCTCAATATGAGTCTGATCAACTCGAAATGACCCTCCTGACTCGAGAAAGTCGAAGGCATGCGAGTTGTGGTGCAAATGACAGAGGTACTCTGGCGTTAGCGTACCACTGCAAATGGATAGTGTTGGCAGCTTCAAACGATCTGTACACAGAGCTATTCTGTGATCTCGGATCTTCTTTTTTTCATTCTTTTGTTTTCTCCACCCGCTGGGCTGGTTGCGTGGGGGTTTGTTAACCTCATGGAGTTTCTCCGTTCCTACGTCGCCAGTCTGGTGTGATTTAATAATAATAATAATAATAATAATAGTGGCGAGCGAGGACAGAACACCACTGTCGGTTGCACCAGACCCGCGACAGCGCCCAACTCTGGGGCGTCTAAATGGTACCGTAGTTTAGATTGTTTCGAGGCGCAACCGTCATTACTGACAGCTTTCGGTGTTTTATCTTTTTTTCAAGGCCCCGCCCATCTGGTACCTCAGGAGCCCAGCAGCAGCACTCCTCATTTAGGCACGACGAGCGTACTAATACATCAACCTCACCCTAGGCAATGGAACTGAAGAGGCTTTGAGATTGTTTGATCCTCCAGAGGTGTTCTGTCTTCGCTCGGCACTGAGAAAAATTCGTTGTAACACTCTATCCATTTTCAGTGGCTCGCTACGACAAAACACCTCTTTCGGTAGCACCTGGCATGCCCATGGCGGAACAGGAAGGGGTTTCATGGCCCCCCTGAGTTGCTGGTGCGAAGGATCCTGATCTGAATTAATTTATTCTTTCTTCATTGTTCATTTTTCCATCAGACAATCCAGCTGTTTCAACATTGCCAGGATAATGACTGTGAGTCATCTCTTACCTTGGGTGTACCTGGCAACCATCTCCAGTGCGTTGCTGTAACCCTGACCCTCTATCAAAAGATAGATTATATATGACTGCCTTTTCTGGATAGTCCCGGAACAAATCTATGGAGCAAAACCCGGTTAGGACAATGCTGTTCTAACCCTGATTCTTGCTCCTTTCATCTCTTGCCAGAAGGTTGGGGAGATATTAGCCAGCAAGTTTGATCGCTTGCAATTCAGACCTTTCTGGACCCTTAGGACTACCGGTACTGTTTTTGCCTGGCTCCTTCAAGACACGGAAATCCTTTTGAATCCTTTCCGGATCCAGCTTCGGATCATTCCAAAACCTGCCTATTAGAGTGGAGCGAAAAAACAAACTTTTGAAATAATTTTTCCAATGGTGTGATTTTGTTGCCATGTTGTATAGGATTGATTATGTTAAAAGGGTTTTTCAAAAAGCTAGCATCTTGAGGTGCCCCAAGACTGTTGAAAATTCTGAATTTTATACATTTTTATTAATATTTTGGAATTAATTAAAGTGCTGGATAGTCAAAACATTCATTTATACATTTTT
>LQNS02278127.1:5784421-5800448 GCA_001587735.2 Parhyale hawaiensis | reverse complement strand
TTTTAAAGTTGATTACACAATTATAAGCAACTACACTAAACTAAAGAACGTACTATAAGCTCCATAACAGTAATTAAAAATCTAGGAAATTTGCTAAAAAACATATAAATGTCATTAGCATGATACCACCAGAAGATGCTTAAATAGACATTGCAGAGTTGAGTATGTTATTAGTATTATGAATTATTACAATAATTTTGGTATTAGATGTAGCTTCACAGTTTGTAATTATGATGTATAGATAATTAATTGCATTTTAGAAATTTTACAAAATTTAATATTCGTGGGGCACCTCAAAATATTCATCTACACTTGTATAATTTTAACATGATTGATTTGAGGCACTTTGGCAACATAATATCTCTATTGGAAGTCACATTTAAAAAAGTTGCAAAACCCTCCCTTTTTCGCACCACCCTACTGCCCATCTGTAGTAGTGGTCGATTTCCGAGAGCGCTGGCCTTTCGGCTCGAGCTGAGAACCATCGTTCCACCTTCCTTACCTGGTTAACCGTTCTCTTTCCGGGACGACTACCTGTTGTAACCCAAAATTACTCTGCGGTTGTCGTCCCCAGCTTTGGCTCTGCCGTAAGGTTGAGATTTCTCCGCTGAGGCTCTTGTATCCTAGGATCCTGACGGGGGAACCCGTAGAGGCCTAAAGCCACTATCCAGACTACCCAGCCTACTGAACTGTCTGCTCGGCGGAGCAGAGTAAGTCGAGTAATAACCCATTCTAATTCCAGGAAGCTCACACTTCCATTACAGGAACTTCCATAAGTACCATTTCTACAGGGACGACTGAGGAGGAAGTTACGTCCTAGGTTTGGGAACACTAGTCTCTGTAGTCCGTTAGACGTTAGTTATGGGAAGGATAATTCCCTTGTGGTAGTTGAAGACGCTTTCTTGCAACTGCGGTGCTTTCTGCCGTCGTAGAAGAGCAAACATTGACAGGACCCTAAGGGAGGTTCCTCTACTGACCTTAATTACTCTAAGGTTAATCAGTCTTCCGCATTTCAGACAAGGTCAAGAGGAACCTTCAAAGATGACCTCGTGAGTGGGGGGGGGGAAGGGGGAGAGTACGCAAACTGGTCTTCCTTCGGCCCCGGAGACCTGAGCTTATCTGAGGCTCTCGTCCTGGACCCCAAGAGATCTTGGTCAGCTCGTTTGAGAAAAGCTTTTCTCTGATTTTTCCTGAACAGAGGTACCTACTACTCCAGGCTTCTATCTGAGTCCAGTCTCCTCCTGGTGACAAACTCCCATTTAAGCCTGCTACAATTTTATTCTAGTATATATCTATACTGCAGCTTTCAGCTGCTGCCCAGCTCGCCAAAAGGGGACCCGGCCTTAATCTGCCTCACTTTGACTAAAGACCATTTCGTACCCTAATAGGGGAACTCCTTAACATAGGCAGACACAACCTGTATCGCAGCCTAGCCTGGCCCCTCCTGAAGTTGTCGATTGCTCAGGTCTGTAAGACTGAGTTTAAGAAGGCTCAACTTGGGAAACTCGGGTTTCCTGTTACCTTTTAGCTAAAGCATAACCTTCTGCTCGACCTAGTGTATTTTACACTAGTTTACTTTCCCTGGAAAAATAACGTTCTGGGGAGAACTAGGATTTCTCTATGGTGAAAACCCACTGGGGAATTAACTGGCGTTTTCTAACGGAGTCTCCTGGAGGTTAGAACTGTACTACTATAGGGCGCCTACAAGTAGTTCCCCTTCAGGATCTTATGCTGATATTAGATAAACATCTTCTGCTTGTTGGGTGGACATAGCTCTGTCCAGCCAACTAGGTTTGCGCAAATATTCCCTATGAACTTAGGGTAGGCCCTCGATAGACTAGACCTATTCTTGGAAGTATTGGAAGAACTCTTATCCTGAGGTCTTTGGAGTACCTGAGCCTCTGGGATCTTGCACGGCCTTCTATTATAAAGCTGCAAAAGCGTTTTATCAATAGTTAATATTAACTGGAGATAGCTTCTTTTCAGGAAGATCCGGTGGAGTTGTGGTACTCATTATGCCCACCAATACTCGAGTTTGTAGTCGAATTTACGCAATAGGAAGAGCCTGAGGGAAGTTTCCCTGCAGGGAGCTCGTACACGAGACTAAGCACCTCTGGGGCTAAAACCGTCCGGTACCATACTCTAGGGCGAAAACATCTGCTAGTAAAAAGACTCCTGCGAGGAAGTCCCTATCTGGCTTTGCTGCTCGAGAAGGGACGCCAGATAAGATGCTAGCCTCGCGTTTTATATTCGGGTCCCCGCCAACCTCTGGCTGGGTTTTAAACTGTTTTTTATCAACAGAACAACTCTTGTTCCGACCTGGAGCTTCATTTGGGAAACCAAAACTGTGCCTCTGTGCTTGAAGCTTGGATTTCTTACGAAAGGATAAGCCAGAGCGCCTGCTGAGCCCTGTTCTTAGACCCTCATAAGGACTCCCATCTGGGCTAAGAAAGGAATCGGTTCTACTAAGGCTTCAAGGGACATCTTTAGTAAGGTCCAATAGTAGGACACGCTGGATCGAAATTCAACGCTGGGCCTTCCTGAAGGAGTCCAGAAGAATAGCTTAATTCACCCTCATTTCAAGGAAACTCAGAACTGGAGGAATTTTCTTCCCGCTTCGACTCCAGCCTTGAGCCGCTGCGGCTACGCTGATCTAATTGCTGAACCAAGTAGAACTTTGGCTTCGACTGTCTTGGACGCATTGTCTTTCTAGATCTCAGGGTGAAATCTTGCTAAGACTAAATCCATAGGTCTTGGAAGGCAGACTAATTTGGAAGACTATGTTATTTAACAGGGACCAGTCAGCCCCAGAATTCTGGTAACCAAACTATGGTACATCGTCCTGCTAACTACCTTAACAGGGGCAAGCTAAAATCTCCAAGCAGAAACTGTTCTAAGGAAAAACTGTTATTGGACCTCGATACATAGCACCGAGGTAGAGTCCAAATAATCACTAGGGAACCAGTGCCCATGTGTCTGTGGAGGATAAAGTCAACGCTCGGACCACCTGAACTGCCTAATCTCACCCGACTGTAGACAGTCGGAGCTATATCACCTGTCGGTTAAAAAAGGTCACAATCTCCAAAGGTAGCCTTTTGTTAGAGCTAATTCCATAATCATATTAGCAGGGCTTCTGCAAAATTCCTACCTCTTTGTTTTCCGGGATTATAACCTGTCTGGATCTTAGGGGGATATTTTCAGTCCCAAAGGAAGACCCCCCATGGGACTAAGTTCAAAACAGGTCGTTACATATCTGCTCCAGCCTGGAGTGGAAGTCGCCATCCCTGATAGAAGGCCAGAGATGCTTCCTTACAGGATTCTGATAAGTCCCAACCTCCTCTGTAGGGGTAGGGAATATTGACTTTCGACCCTCTGTAAATCTGTTAAGGTCGTCTTGACCTACAGATTTTGAACTTGGTCACAAAACTAAGTGGTCACTCTTGTACTCAGATAGTGGAGCAAGAGTGCATCTCCAGTTTTTTTTTTACTTAGCTAAATTTGAGAGGTACTGCTCTTTTGCATGTAAAAGAGCAGACTCCCCAATAGTTCTTTGTAAGCTGTCTTAGTATGTCTGTGTAGACTGTTGAGTAACTTAAGACTACTTATACTAACATGTTACTTGTGCATGCTTAGTCTGAAAACATCAGTAAAAATCTGATAATTCTGTTTTTGTTGCCTGTACAGGAGCTAGAGTAACCCCATCTCAGATTATTTTTTAAACCTGCCGGCTTTTCGGCATCCGGGCGCCATCTTGGATTCGTCCCAGATCGAGAATCTGGGCCGATTTGAGTCTTCCAACTATTGGAGAGCAACTCAATAGTTGGAAAAACGTTCTTGGCGGTTAAGGTAAGCACTAAGGCTTACCACCAAGAAGGTATATACATGCTTGACGAGCTTGCAAGGACGCATAGCCTAACAAAGCAAGTATAATGTATAAGCTTGGCGGATTGTTAGGGCACTGAGGCCTACCAACCAAGTGTGTAGAGTGGAAGTGTGTGTGTGTGTGTACTTGGCGGACTTGTTAGGGCACTAGGGCCTACCAACCACCATGTGAATCTCTATGATTGGCGGCCTTTCGATACCGTCTGGCCCAACCAACCAAAATATAATAAGTTTACTTGCCGGACTTGTTAGGGCACTAAGGCCTACCAACCAAGTGAGGATATACATGCCTGGCGGCCCTTCGTAAGCGTCCAGCCTAACCAAGCAAGTATAATTATATATGCTTGGCGGAATTGTTAGGGCACTGCGGCCTTCCGACCAAGACTTAACGCAACAATATATTTAGTGGAATTCTTGGGGCGCAAGTGCCTACCACATAAATGTATCGCTGCGCTAGATGGAATTGTTCTTCCATCCAGTCTTTGATGTTATGCTAACAGGTGGCACAGAAAAAAGGCCGTAACGGCCACTACCGCAAAGGAAGCATAATTCCTAGGGCAATATATAGTACCATCAAAATCTAGGGGACAAATTTTCAAAACGACATAACTTTTTTCTTACCATGCCAGGTACTTCTTCTTCAGCACACTATTAGCCAGTAAGATGTTGATTGGCTACTGGGTTAAAATTTTAGACATTTATGAAGGATGACAAAAAAGTTAGGAACAAAAAGCTTTTCTATTGAAATTTATATTGACAAAACTAAGGGACAAAAAAGAAAAATTTAGTTAATTTCTTATTCAGTACGTATTTCTTCATTTACAGTGAAGACAAAGTCTGACTCTGCCATTGATAAACATTGCTGTTCGTTACATGATGGCACCACGTCAGAAAGATGATTATATCCAGAGACAAGATATCATCAAGTGGCACCAGAATAATTTCACTATTAGAGAAATAACTGATAGGGTAACCCATTCGAAAAGTGTTGTGGGCAGAACAGTGAAGTCGTACGATGAAACAGACTGCATTGGTGCCCCAAAAAAGACAGCATGATAAGTAAAACGTCAGTTAGAGAGGACAGAGTCATCCAGCGTACGTCATTGAAGGATCGTTTCAAGTCCTCAGCTGCGATAAGTAGTGATTTTGAAAGACACAACATGTATGAACGTCTCACGTCAGACCGTTTCTCAGCGCCTTCCAGAAATAGGATTATTTACAAGACGCCCACAGAAGAAACAGCTTATGAGTGCCAAGATCAAGAAAAAGAGATTAGACTTGGCAAACAAGCACGTTACCTGTCCTATGAAAATTGGGCATGAGTGTTTTTCAGTGATGAAAGTAAGTTCAATTTGTTTGGCAATGACGGTAACAACTTTATTAGAAGACGTGAAGGTGAAAAATTAAGTGTTAAGTGTACTAAGAAGACTGTGAAGTTTGGCGGCGGGAGCGTGATGGTTTTCGGTATGTTCTCTAGTGAAGGGACATTGCCTCTCGTTTGTTTGCAAACCCGTGTGAATGCTTAGGTGCATAAAAATCTGCAGGAAGGTATTGTCGTACCTAATGTTGTAAAATCAGGTGTCCCCAGCCCTATCTTCATGCAAGACAATGCCCCCTGCCACAAGGCAAAGACAGTCATGAGTGACTTTGAGCAGCGAGACCTCGAAGTTATGGATTGGCCACCACACAGTCCTGACCTAAATCCAATCGAGAACCTTTGGAAAACACTAGGGGTGAGAGTTATGGCAAGAAACCCTATCAATACAGAAGATCTTTGTATGAAACTTCAAGAGGAATAGGCGAAAATTACTGGTGAAGATTGTCAGAGTCTCGTTCGGTCATGTAGTTGACGATGTGCAGCTGTAATCAAAAGCAAGGACTATTTACCAAATAGCTAATGATTGTTTACCATCATTTTGCCAAATATTTCTAACAAAATATTGAGTCAAATGCATTTTTCTCTTGTTTGTCCCTTAGTTTTGAATGTTGTAAATTTCAAGAGAGAAGCTTTTCGTGCATAACTATATTATCTTTTATACAAGTCTCAACTTTAACACAATAATTAACATCTTACTGGCTAATAGGGTGCAGAAGAAGAAGTACCTACCTGGAATGGTCTAAAAAAAAGTAATGCCGTTTTGAAAATTTGTCCCTTAGTTTTGGACGGTACTGTACTTCGCGGAATTGTTAGGGCCACTGGGACCTACCACAAAGTATTTAAGCAAACAATATACTTGTTGGATTTTCTGTGGCACAAGTGCATCCTACCACCACCACCAAGTATTTATTCCTCTATTCCGAGATAAAAACGATTTACATCAACTTTAAATCAAAACACAAAAGCACAAAACACCTTCACTGTTACTGGTCTTCATGAACAAAAAGCTGCTGCAGCTCTGTGAACACAAGGAGACATGGGTTAAGGATCAAAGATGGTGGCACCCTAGGCTAATCACACACCAAATACAGTCTCCAAAACGTAGGTATCACTGAAAACGGTAAAAACACATTTCCAAAGAGATAAAATCGGTTTAGAGCACTAATAAACAGTAAGGAAACTATTTCCCGAATTCTAAGATCGTTAGGTGAACACAGAGCAGCAGCTGAGACCAGAGCACAGGTGGAGAAGTTGACAGTAGCGCGAGTCGTAACAGAATGGGGAGTGCTGCTGCTGGTCTTCTGAGGCACCAGGTGGGCGGGGTCGTAAAAAAAAGATAGAACACCGAAAGCTGTCTACAATGAGGGTTACGCCTCAGAATTCTAAACTACCATTTAGACGCCCCGGAGCTAGGCGCTGTCGCGGGTCTGGTGCCACCAACAGAGGTGTTCTGTCGTAGCGAGCCACTGAGAAAGATTCCTATGAGCAGTTTCTAGTGGATTCACCTCATTTTTTTTTCAATTATTAATTAAATGAACCTTTGTCATTGTGCCTATTCTTCTTTGTAAAGTCCGTTCATTTATTTCTCGCTGAAAACTGCTCGTAGGCAAGTTTTGAACAAATTACCAATGAATTCCAGTGATGAAAATTCAACTGATTGTATCCCTTCCTAGCCGATAGCGTGCACAGTCAAGCTGACAGCCGAAATTTCAGCCGATTGTGGTGTGCTCCTTGCCAACTTTTAGCAGTTTTGGTGCTATCATGACAGTGGATCTGGGGCAATTGCACCCAATACATTCTCATTAACCTGCATATAAAGAAAGGTTATGCTCCAATGTCAAATATTTTGCCTAAAATATCAATAAATGAGCTATTTTTAAATGGGATAGTTTCCTTTAATAGACTACTCTTCACAGAGTTACACCACTGTTCTGAGTGATTGTTGGATGTGGCTACCGTAGATTGGTATTTTTTTTAGAAGTTAGGATCGATCAATGCTGTGAAGTCTTCCTACATACATTAATTGTTAGAAATTTGTGTTCAAATGATGATACCGAGCTAATATTGGTATTATGCCATATCAGATAATTTTTACAGTATATTTTCATGAAGATAAGAGATTATTGTGATGGTGAAAGTTAACGAACACAGTGAAGACCTCAGGAAATGTGTTGTAGCTCATGTTGAAGGGGATTGCCCTAATATTTCGAGAAAGGTTAAATATTCCAAAGTCAACTGTTCGAGCTATTAGGTATTATAAAGAAGCATGCCCAACAAGGTCATGTAAAAAACAAGATAGGATGTTGAAGAAAAAGTGTTTTGTCTGAGAGAGCAGAGCAAAGAATCGTTAGATATTATAACCAAAACCCAAAGGCCATTGCAAAAAACATTGTAGATGCTTAGTGTGACCCTGGAGCTAATGTAGCTACCTATGCACACAGTAGGAAGAGTTTTGAAGAAAGCTAGATTGAAAACTTTTCGTCTGAGAAAGACCCCATCACTCAAGCCTGTACATCTTGAAGCAAGGATGGAGTTTGCAAAACGTCACATTTAAAAAGCATTGACTTTTGGAAGCAAGTTCTGTGGTAAAATGAAACAGAAAATCGAGCTCTTAGTGCTCATTAGCGTTTGACATGTTACAGGAAATCTGGCGAAGAACTTTTGCCCAAGAACACCGTACCAACAGTGAAGAACGGTGGCGGAAGTTTGATGGTTTGCTGCTGAAACCAGGCGCCTTGTAGAGGTGAACGGCATTACATATATAAAAAGAGATTATGTAAAAATTTTGAATGATAACTTGAAAGAATCAGCAAAGGAATTGTCACTTGGTCGACGTTGGTGCTTTGCTTTATGTAGGACAACTACCCAAAGCATTCAGCTAATTTGACTCGGGAGTTGCTGGAGAGCAATGATATTAATGATTAAGAGTGGCCTTTCCAGAGCCTAGACCTAAATTCAATAGAGAATCAGTGTGGAATATTAAAGTTGAGAGTAATGGAGAAAAAACCAAAGAAGCTCTCTCAATTAGAGGAAATTTGTGTGGAAAAGTGGAGTAACATTTCTGCTGGAGAGTGCCTCAAGTTGGTGGAAAATTGCAACAAAAGAATGCAGCAAGTACTTAAGGCTAAAGGTCATACAATCGATCATTTGAAATAGGGTGCCAATAATTTTGAACTTGTGAAATTTAAAATTTAATTTATAACCTCTTCATTGCTTATATTTTGGGGAATCCAAGTGATGCATCAGAAAGAACAGGTGGAAATACATACGACTGTATGCAATCGACTTTCATTCCAACCTTGAATGCATGATTTTAAGAACAATATGTGTTTTATAGCACCGTGCCAATCTGGATAGAAAAGCTTATCTTGAAATTCCATCTAAGACTGGTTGCCCAAACTTATCCCTTCTTCAGAATAGATAACTGGTCTAAAGAAGAGATGTGAGCTCGTATACTAGTTATATGACACAAAGGTATGAATCCTTTTAGGAAGCCGAGCTCCCGGATCCCAGCCTGGGGAATTTTTCCCAGAGCCTAATCCACAATTCATTCTGTATTTGTGCCATTTAGTGGAGAGCTCCGAGTCCGCTTGTTAGAGGTAACAACGTCATTGACAAAAAAAATTGTAAAGTGCCTAATAATTTTCTATCATTCTTACAAAGCAGCGAGAACATTATTGTTTCTTGCTCCTCTTATCTGCTGCCAGGAAAAGGTGTTAACCTCTAAATACGATTGCTATCCCCCACAACTTTCCATCTTTAATTGTATCTGCCTGCTGATACCTACTTTCTAACGTATCTATTTGAATCTTATTATTCTTACATCGATCTGAAGACAAATGACCTCCAGGTTTCCTAATTTTACTGTCTTTCTGAAGGAAATGAATCTAGCAGGAATATTCCAATGACAGCTTTTGCAGTGGCGAGTGGAAGGCACAGTACCTATGTCAGTGGCATCCACGACACATTGCTTCTGATGGCGCTCCAGCTCTTATATGAGTCATCACACTCATATAAGACAAGTAAGGTACTCCAGTGTTTTTCCTTTTTCTATTTGGGAAGTATCTATGCCGGTGTAGTAGCCTTAGTACCTCACTTCAAGCGACTTTCATTCGACATAAAAACCTATAAAACTACGAGACTTGGGAAAGAATTAGATCCACCACAGGTACTCTGCCTTCTGCTCACCACTGCAAAAGTAGTCACAAGAACACTCCTACTATTAGCAGTGGTTCGTTTATGGCAAAGTACCTCTGTGTCGGTAGCACCGACTTACCCACAGCATAGTAGGGAGGGATTTTCTGGTTTACCACCTTCTAAGCTGGAGGGTGTTACATTAAATCCATTTCCCTTCTATACTCGAGACTAGCTACTGGAGTGCTGTACTGCCGTTGGCCTTTGGTTGAGCCACAGTTCATTTACTACAGATAGTTATGTCAGACAATAGAGCCTGGAGCACCTGCAGTTGAAGCATAGTGACGTCACACAAAAATGCATCAACCAATAGCGTCACTCTGCAGCGGGGCATCCTGGGTAATCCCAAGACAGAGGCATCTTGGGTAATTTCCAATAGGGCGTCGTGTGGGCGAGAGTTGAAGTGTGTGTCGCGATTGTTTATTATATAAACATTGGTAAAATTTATAAGTTGCAGTTTATTGATCTTTTGATGTGTGTATAACATTCTACTTTATAACCTGTTGCAATGCATAGTATTCTTAGTGAATGAAAATCGTCTAATTTTGTCTTTCTAAACCGATGGGAATCATTCTATTTTGCGCAAACAATTCGCTTCAACTTAGGCAAACATTTCCGGATGATTTCCTCAGTTGCTTTTCTGGTGCAGGCAATCAAGATGCAATACAATACATCAAATCTAGGGTCTATTATTTTACTTCACTTATGTAATTAAGTGTATGGGTAGTTCCAATTTGCAATAATAAATGATAGACAATTGGTGGGAAAGTCGTTCCAGTATACCGCAGTACAATGAGCCGCCGCTGACGGCCTAATTAGTTTACACCAGCATAGTGACATGGCTATCGACCATTGGCTGAAATTTATGCCAATCACGGCGGTCACTGACTGGCTGAGACTGGGCGAAAGGATGTTCGCTTAAAGCTGACATAACTATCTATAGTAAATGAACTGTGGTTCAGCTGGCTGGCACAAATGCACAGCTCAGGCTCAGGAAAATTTAAACGTCTCTCCTATTACCTTCTCATTTACGCGGAACTACCCTAGCTAGACTTATCAGGTAGCCGCCAAATAGTTCACTTGATTGTCTTCATCCTATGGCAAACTTCCACAGAAGGAAGCTGGGAAAGCTATCCCTCGGATCCTAGACTGTTGAGTATCGCGAATCTAGTTTCTGCCGGAGCAGCTCTCGGTGTATGCTGTCGCCTATGAAGGTCGGCTACTCAAGAAAAACCTTAGGAGAAACTTATATAATTCCTAGGGTTTTGGGCAAAAGTAAGCCTCTCTTATGGTTTCCGCTTATCGAGGTTAAGTTCGGATCTAAGACCTCCTTCCGGCTGACAGGATTTGTACATGAATTTGTCTCAATCTCAACTGTCCCACAGTAGACCAGGCCAAGTTATCTCCTCGATGTTGAAGGATCACCCCCCAATTTTGTAGATGGTGTAGCCTAAGTGCATTTAATGGCAAAATTTGAATCTGTTAGGCCCCGTTCACTCATGTTCCGCATCACACCACGCAACGCCGCACAACATGTGTTGGAAGGTCGTTTGCACATTACCATACAACACACAAGTGCTTGCTCCTCAAATCCAGCTTTATATCTGTAATAATTTTGTTTAGACGCCCAAACAAGAATCCAATGTCATTTGAATAAACTTAGGCCTGTCATATTACATACCTAGCTACTTAAAAAGAGCACTGCTAATTACGTGTGCAGTGCAGTTGATTAAAAAATTCAGCCCTGCACATCATTTCATGAAATACAACCAGTCAGGTCCAGGCAGAAGTGTTCAGACGCCTCCATTCAACCATCAAAATCCGTTTTTAATATTATATATTCAACAGCAACAATATAAATTGCTGATAAGTTTTATTAATGTAGGTATAAAAAATATATAACACTGAGCAAGATCCCTGTCTTGTGGTACCACGTGGAGCCTTGTTGCAGCGTGTCAAGTCTTGTCTAGAAGCAAACGTGTTGAGCGGTGTAGTGTGGTGTGGTACATGTGCGAACGGCAGCCGTCGTACGCGGAAACAAAGTTACGAAGATGACAGAAGACGAGATTACCGTATTTATTTGTTCTCAAGAATAGAATTGCTTCTGCAATGTCTAACTTTAAGAGAGACACGCAGACTAACTGAAGAACACAGAAAAGTCTATCCACACTAACTTGAATTTGAGGAATGGCTATAGGCTAACTACAGCTTCTCGAATCATACCCACAGCCAACTTACAACTAAGCTGGTCAGGTCAACGCCTAGTCACGTATTATTTATATACCTAACAATTCATTATTATTGTATAATTAATAAATTAATATACTATAGTACTATCATGAATAAAAGCTATAGTTAGTGACAAAACTTTACTAGTATAATTTTGCCATAGTTTCGATAAAGTAGCTACCTTTAGCTAGAAATTTGTTGTACTTTAGTAGCTTGACTCGGGCGCATTATTTCTTTGTTTTACATAGAAGGGAAGTCAGCCGCAGATCCTTGTATATATTCTTTCTGTCCTGANAGTGACAAAACTTTACTAATGCAATTTTGCCATAGTTTCGATAAAGTAGCTACCTTTAGCTAGAAATTTGTTGTACTTTAGTAGCTTGACTCGGGCGCATTATTTCTTTGTTTTACATAGAAGGGAAGTCAGCCGCAGATCCTTGTAATTATTCTTTCTGTCCTGACTTGCTGTTTCCATACACGTTGATTCTTAACACGAACACCGCCAATCACGCACAAGTTGAACGTTTTCTATTGCAACACAATAAGTTTTTGAGCTTTAAATTCTCTGAAACTTTACAGCTGCGTACGCAATAAAAAGGGCTACGAATTGACTATGGGTACAATTTAACCATATAACGAGTCATCCAGGTTACAAATTTACTGGATCCCCTATGGCTCACCCTATGCATCCCGATGGGAATGAGAAATATGTGATGACACCGAATCACCTCACGTTGCACCAAAAGTTTCATTTGTTATTCTCTTTATTGGTTCCTGATCGCTCATACATAGACAAAACTGCAGGTAGAACCCGTTGACTACACTTCACACACAGTGTTGCACGACTTCATTCTATGAAGCTTTTAGCACATCTTTCCAGCTTCGCAAAATAACAAGCTGTAATTTTGACTTCCATGGTAATCGAATCAAGAAGTATAAGAGTTTGAATGCGCTAGTTGCAGTGACGAAACCTCTCGCGGGGAGGAAAATCACCACTTTCCGAGTTAGATGAAGCAATCTAAACAAAATATTTTCATCAGTAAAAGGCGTAGAACACAAAATTATCAGCGGCTTCCAGAAATGAAAGGAACCAAAACTTTTGAAGTGGCTCCCGCGAGGAACAAACGAGAAGTAAAGGAGTGCAAGCTAGTTTGTAACATGTATGAAGCCGTTTGCATCATCAAACAGCTTCCAGTAAGTTAGATGATGCAATCTTTACTGGGTTAATACATATATCTAAATCTTTACTGGGTTAATACATATATCACATATTTCTACATTGTTTAGTGGGAAGTAAAGAATCGAAGATTATCCACATTTGCTGTTTAGAGAAGTCAATAATAAGTTGCCTAAAAGGTTAATGTTTAGGAAAATCATAAACGAGGGCAGCACCGCTTGCAGCAATGCATTACTCACACGCCAGTGGCAGAGTTGACAGATTAGTCGAGATAGTAGCTATACCCTGGGACTTTTGTTGAGAAATTTGTATTACTAGTTTCTGCACCGCTAATTGTGCCAGTCGTCCAGGGTACTATACAGAATGATCAGTAGCAAGTAATTATTAAAAATACAAAGATAATGGGTATGCAATTTTGCTGTTTCAATTGTAAACGTAAAGTAAAAGAAAGAGCAACGAGAGCTCTGACACCAGTCTAATACTATTCCAGATCGATTCTGACTAAGCTTAAGCACTTAAATACGATTACATCATTGAAAAATCTAGCAATTATTGGAGTTACACCCTGCCCTGTTATTCCTGGTTGCCTTATCCCTATCTTGCTGGTTTTGCTCTTTCATGAAGCTGGGGAATTGGCGACACAACCCTCACGTGCAGTATAATTGATGAGCTATAAAAGTGTAAAAAAGAATAATTGAAAATGAACTGTGCAAGTGTATTGATTAGGCATGACCAATGATAAGATGGGTATAAGTACCTACCGTACATAGTATCAACTTCATACTCAGAAGATATGCATTATTGCTATAAAAACTCAATTTTTTTATTTTTTTCAAGTCAAGTTTATGATTATTCCTGTAGTGACTTTTTAAATTGGCCTTCTTGAATTGAGAAGTCGGAGCTGAAGAAAAATCAGTAACTCCCGAGTCTTCAAGCCCCTAATATGCCCGACTCCAATTTCCCAGCCCTGCTCACAGAGTCCTCGGATATCCTAAGGACTGAAAAACTCGGCTTAGCTAGATGAAAGCATTGCGATGACAATTTTACATCTCTGCCGTCTGCGAAAAACTGGTAGCCTGCTCCAATCCAGCCCTAATTTATGCTTGAAAATATTCAGAGAGAGACTTCTGATCCTCTCTCGGAACACTGTACTGCATCCTTGAGTGAAGGAAGTACTCTCCTCTAGGCTTTACTCTCCTGCTTGCCTAGAGCAACAGTTACTGGAGAGCCTCACCCAGAAAATCTCCTCTGAGGAGCAAGAAGCTGTAAAAGATAGGGTCCCTACCCGCAGTGATTCACCTCCCGGGCTTGGAGGCCTCCCTCCTACTAGGTGCCCAGGCTGTAAACAGGCCAGAGGCCTTACACCCGCCTCTGACTGAGGCTGTACAACCTTCGCACACAGTGAGAAAATCGCCACTCTTGGGATCACCCTCCATCATATATAAGCAACAATCAAATTTTCATGGATAAATGTGGCATAATTTAAAAGTTATTAGCATGTTTGAGGGTGGCTTATATTTATTTCCACCACTTTAGATTATTATTTATCGAGGGGATTTCACAACACAAATTGGATTGGTTGAGCGATGTTCAGCTCTACACTCTGGCGCCGGGTCACATCCCATGACCTAAGGCTCAGAGCACTTTGTGAATGTGCGCTGTTCCAAGCAGAGCACTCTTCTGGAGGGTTCCGGGGTGGAAATGGCCGAATTTCAGCTCTCGCAGGGCAGTCTATTATTATTATATTATCATTAGATTCACTGTTTTACCACCCTATAAGCAGTGAGATTCAAGAGTGAAGCTCAACTGACAAAAATATAACGCTTTTTATCACTAGGAACATTTGATCTCGGGACTCCTGCTAGAAAAACTCGGTTGGCTCAGTAGACTACTACTAGCGAGAAAAAGGTGCAAAGAATAGAAAAAGACACTCAAGTGGATGACCCCATTCGAGGCCTTCCACATGAGAGTAGAGCAGTTCCACGAACTAGGTTGGCTATCTTGATTGGCAGCCCACGTCGAGGAACAGAAAGGGAAAACTAGAGAACCTACCCAACTTTACGAAACTAACCTCGTAAGCAGGAACTGCGGACAGCTGCAAAATCCCCTAAGGAAAAAGCACTTGGGACCCTTGGGTTTGTGAGGCCCAAATATATTATGACAGGGATAGGGCCCACTAGAATATACTTACCCCTGAGGGCCTACCACTTTATATACTGAGCAAAACTTTTAAATATGTTGACACAAACTGCCATGCTATTGTGACGGCACTTTCTGAGCAACTGATTAGTTAATGGTCTGCTTCAGTTATTTACTTCCCATACAATATACCTAACTAAAGCACTATATTTAATAAATGCTGTCGATAATAGCTATTGCACAAAGTAAAGTTTCAAAGTTTACAGAACAGATATCATCAAACAATACTGTTAATGCTTACCTCAAATCATTCTTCAGTTCGACTACAACATCTTTCCCAATGAGTGACTTGAAGAAGGAGTAAAATAACTGAAACAAGAAGGAATATCAATTTCAAAAATCTGTCTAGATTCAATAAACTCTAACAAATAGGTCAGTTAGAAGCAAAATCAATCAACAGTGTAGTCAATGAATGATAGCACTCAAGTGCTTCAACAATTACTACTATACAGTATACATAAGGTTAATGCTATCTGTAGCCAATTTTTTTAGCTGCCTGAGCACCAAGGCGAGACTAGATAGAGTGTTGCAACGGATTTATCTCAGTGGCGAGCGAAGACAGAACACTTCTGTCGGTTGCACTAGACCCGCGACAGCACATCTGGGGGCATCTAAATGGTGGTTTAGATCGCTTCGATCTGTAACCCTCATTGTAGACAGCTTTCGGTGTTTTATTTTTTTTTCTTTCAGGCCCCACCCACCCCTGGTACATCAGGAGCCCAACAGCAGCACTCCTCATTTTGGCACGACGAGCGCTCCAAACCCTCAACTTCACCCTAGGCCATGAAACTGAAGAGGCTTTGGGTTATTTTCATCCTCCAGAGATTAGATTAGATAGGCGGCAGTAAACGAACCAATAGGCCCATTCCCAAAGAGATACCGGAACATGCCTACACCCCGGCACTCTATGAGCTATTGCCATTATGTTAGTAGGATATAGAGGACAGGAGAAAAAAAGAGAGAGAAAA
>LQNS02278127.1:5700438-5712752 GCA_001587735.2 Parhyale hawaiensis | reverse complement strand
GCTGTTAATGGTTTTTTGCTGGATTTCATTTAGCAGCGTTTTGGGCTTCCCGGTGTTGCAAATGCTTCATTTGGGTTGTATTACCTGTCCGTGGGAGCTCAAGCGTGAAGTTTTAATAATAATAATAATTGTCTTGAGATGGCATTCTTCAATAACAATAATAATAATAATAATAATAATAATACAGGGTGGCCGACACTTCTGTTGCCAAACTTTAACATAAGGTAGCGATCGTCGAAATGAACATTTTTCATTCCATGAAGGTATGGTCAAAGGACTTGAAGTTGGACAGTTATTAAAAGAACTGTGACAAGGAAATGAAATGCATGAAAGTGACAGGGGTTTGAATTAATTTTCATCCGATAATCTGAGTGCTCCGCGACATAAAAGGTAAAGATTAGTTTGTTTAATTTTAGTTTTCTTCGGCTGCAAAAGTATCATCGGCAATGGAGGGAATATCCAATGCTGAATTAGCGGATATGCACCCAGCGTATGGTGCAGGAAGTGAAAATTATAGGGAGGCTGTTCGAATTTAGGCAGAAAGGTGTCCCAACGGACATGTTCCAGGGCGTCAAACATTCACACTTTAGCGCCTTGTAAGCGTCTCCGAAAGGGAGTGTAGGCCTGCGAGTAATTTTTTTAATAACTGTCCAACATCAAGTCCTTGGAACTCTTTAACTAGACATTATAGACCATACCTTCATAGAATAAAAAATGTTCATTTCGACGATCGCTACCTTATGTTAAAGTTTGGCAACAAAAGTGTCCGACACCCTGTATGTATGTAGACATTATGCTAAAGCTATCCAGATATCTTTTTCGTAATTGAACCGACACTAATCTGTACAATTCCCATTCCGGTGAGACATTTAATAAAAAGGTTTTATTTGAAATATCCTTACTTCTTTACAAAAAAGAAACTGACTTTGACTAATCAAAACAATATAATAAGCCCGGTCATGTGTTATATGTTTATTTATTTTACATTTATGTCTTTCTTGTCAAGCTCTTAATAAAATAGGCGAAAGGTAGGCCAGGTTACAGATTTTGTGATTATGATGCACTATGATGGAAGTCCATAAGCGAAAATTAAACCAGCTGCATCAGATGGTCTGAGTGGTAATCCTTATAATTGATTTCACTGCTTGCTCAGCCAACGTTGAAATCCCAACAGTGAAGATATTTGCAGTTTTTCTTAGCGCTCTCATGAAGTTTGACTTGTATTGCTTTCTTATTGCATCGAATTATTATTTATTCTCAGCTCACGGCGTAAAAATTCAGAAGATAATCAACGAAGCACAGGAGATGCGGTATTTCAATGCACAGTAGCTTGCTTTCTTCCTTTGACTAAGCAGTTATCGTTTGAGCCGAAAAAATTTGCTTTACTGAAGTTGTATCATGGTGTATACAGGATACGGGGTGGAGAATTTAAATCAATTCAGTCATGCTTTACTGCTTGCTAATATACCTAACTGATTTTTTCGTATGAATAGGTAAATTCAACTTGACAGCATCTTATACTGGGAAACCCTCACACACTGGTTCGAGCTGCGGATGCGGGCTAACTGGCTCCAGAGGAGTATACGGCTGCAGTCGATCGCAGATCAAGAACTATGGCGCCATCCACTGCAGGTTATTGCGCAATGACCCGTGCTCTCTACCATCCAATTTCTACAAAAGATAAGTGCCTCCACGGCAGCCATATATACCTATCAGCTGCTAAGTCAGGGCGCCAAGTACGACAAAGCTTGCCTGCCTTTATTTGGCATTCGAACCTGCAACGTCCAGTGTCATCAGTTCAGCACCATAGGCTGCTGCTACCGTGAGTCATTTACAGGAAGGAAAGAGTATGTTGCTCAGATGAACTGAACAGAGAGCACTCGTTTCTTGCGGCAATTTGAGCTTGCAGCGTATCCTCCTGAAGGATATTACCTACGCAAGTATGGTCAATGAGGAAATGTTATCACAAATTCTTTGCTGTCAATTTTGACGGCGCGGGCACTGTCGTTTCCATAATATATCGGCACATATCTCGCAATAAATCGCCTTTGAGATTCTTATTTCCAGTCATTGATGCACAAAATGAGTTTGCTTCTATAAACTATAATACGTTATACATTGTCGCAGTTTGTTCATGTCAATTATGTGTTCTACTAGTGTGCCAGCCGTTAAGATGAGACCTAAGAGTTCGTGTGATTTTCCCTCTACCACTCTTTGATTAATACAACTGCCAACTTAAAGGAACATAAGAGAGTGCAATAAGAGAGTGCACTGTGCACTTACTATAGAAGTTACGTCAGATCTGCGTGTATGCTCTACACCCGTAACAGCGTCAGAATTGTGACGTCAAAGTTACGTCACGCCACTGTGGAAATACCAAAGATTCCTCGCTTCAACAGTGGCGTGATGCAATTGTTGACATCACCATTCTGAAGATTTCAGGGGCGTACCTGATACACGCACATGTGACATAACTTCTATAGTAAGTGAACTGTGTAAGCGTTCTCGGCTTCACACCTGCTGAGCAGCGAAACCTTTTTTACATGGAGTTATGATTCAAAATATTAAAAAAAATCGACTCAGTATCATGGATATACCAGGATATTATGTAGGTCGAACTGCTTACGCTCAGCAAACAGCTGGTTATTTGACGAAAGAAATCAACCTGGAAGAATCAGAGATGCTACGAAATCATCTTGTGAGGAGACATCACAGTTCATTTACAGAAGATAGTTGTGTCAGATTTGAGTTTAATCGCTACGCCTTCGAATTTTCAGAACGGTGACGTCACAATTGCGTCGCGCCACTGTTGAAGAGAGGAATATTTGGTATTTTCACAGTGGCGTGACGTAATTTTGACGTCACAATTTTGAAGGTTTCAAGGGCGTAGCGCATACACTAAGATCTGACACAACTACCACAGTAAGTGAACTGTGGAAGACATTAAGCATGGACTAACGAAGACAGAGACGGACAGTTGCTAAGCGCAGCTCATCTCTGCCTCGAGATTCCTGTGACGTCATCATTCAGACAACAGCGGCGTGCCATGAACAATTTCATATGACGAAAAATATATTTAGACTGAGCAAAGCTAACAAGTCGTCAATTTAATCAATGAAATGCACTGCGTATTCTTACCATCTTAGAAAGTAGAAGATTCCCAGGATGATATCATTTTAAAAAGCATCCTGTGTTCAGAGTTTTATAGCCATTAACCATAGACGAAATTTTGAGCGGCTGGAGCTATGTAGATGAAACTTATATCCTGTATACCAACTTCTGATGAAAATAACAAAATGAGGACTGTGACGTCATTATTCAGATACAATTTTCTGGCAAATATACTGAACAACTGCCTGTCTGTCTCTTCCTTAGTCTGTGACACTGAGCGTCAGATACATGGGAAAGCGAAGACTATACAAAATGTACATTGAAATTAACATCGCAACCTGGACTAATTTTTAATCTATTTGTTTTGTTCAAGTCTAACAGAAACTTATCAGATAAACAAATAGCTAAATGTACAAAAAATAAACAAATCCACTTTATAATAAAACACAGTTTTTGGTTGCTTGCACCCTCGCTTGGTCAGTTGATTGGTTGGTTAGGCGGTTGGCTGGTCGATCGGTCGAGCCGTCATTCCCTCACGATATTAAGGACTTAGATGGAAGAAAATTTATTCACTGAATAACAAGAGGAGATGGCAGTATATTCGAGTAATAATTTGCAATAATCTACATAATACAGTAACTCTGCTTGTTCTTCCGTTAGTTAGGTAGTTAGTCGCTTAGTAAGTAAGACCGTGACGCTTTCATCAGCATTAGATACATGGAAAATTAGGGCATCTTTGAGGTATCCTTTATACGACCTGTGAAGGGATCTATAGGTGAAGAAGTTAAGTTCAAATTTAAGCTTCTACTGCTCGCAAGTCTTAGGCAGAAGATACACTGCTTTACTTGGGACAGTTTCACCCTTCGCATACATGGTGCACAGAGATGGGCCTGTAACTAGTTACTGTAACGGCTTAAGTAACGGGCGTTACTTTTTGTAACGAGTAACGGTAACGACCTCCAATATCATGTAACGGTGCCCATTACTGATGAAACTGGTCCATGGTACATCACAATTTTGGAAGAGTGCTTCTGTTCTGTGGAATATCCATCGGTTCCTTCAGTATTAGAAGGCAGAAAATTGGATGGCACTGTCTTGAGTTATCACCTAAAACAGAGTTTTTGTGTGAATATCCACAGGCTCCAGCTAGTAGATGCTAGTATTATTTCTTTACTATGCTACTGCATTTTCTGAGGTCCGCTTCGCATAAAGAAGTAGCAAGGTACTATTTGATTTCCTTATTTGAGCGTGGTATAGGATAGGCTCAATCTTGCACTGAGTTTCGGTTCCTGTCGATCACAATCCACTTCGCGTGTATTTTCCTTAAGCCAGTGCCACACGCTAGCCAACAGACGAGTATCCAAATTTTGACCAGCGAACCCACGTCGAAAGAGCTGCCGGTTCCTGCTTCTTGTGCAAAATTTCAGGATGGAGCGTACAGCATTTTTCTCGCCATTCGCTACTCAAATACAGATAATTTTGTAAGAAAACTGCCCCTAGCGACATCTACCGGCTTTGAAGTTGTTCAGTTTGCTTTCGTAGCCTCCACAGCTGATTGCTTTGAAGATATTTTGGCATAAATTTCTACTTAATGTTATTTTGAAATGAATAGGTATAAACTATTATCTTATTCTACTTGAACATTAATTTTTATCACGCCGTTGGGCCTGTAGACATTACAACAACGATTGTTTGAACGGAGCTCGACGTCTGTTGACCTTCAGATCATTCTAACATGTGAATAGGAAGGCAAGTTTTTCCGTAAAATATTTCGCGCATTTGCGAGAGTTTCCTCAGCTTCTGGTTAGCGTGGGTACCAGCCTTTAGCTGAGTTTTTTTTTGGCAGTTGAAACCTTACGCTAAGTAGAGACCAAAATATTTTCGATACGTGTTGCAGCCAAATTTCGATCCTAGTGGTTCAACTGTTTCTATCAAGTATCCAATTAGAGTTGAACATTTCCGGTGAATTCTGTCGATGGAACTATATTTATTGGTGCTACTTAACATTCGAGTAATTCAACACTGAATTTCTCGTTATTACTTGCAGGAGGGAAATTCTGCTCTCATGACGGCAGAACTTTCATTGTCGCTGGAAGCAAGAAGTCTTTTCCTGTCAGAAAAATATTAAAATAACTAACTAACATAATTTATTACACGTTGCAATCAAGCTCATTTTGTTCATATTGCAGTTCAAATAAATTACTCAGCTTCGATTTTGTGCAAAATGATTTTCAAGAGTGAAAGTTTTAAACCGCCTAGAGCTATGAAGTATAGGCCTATATGGTTGATAAGACACCAACATCAACAAAAGTAATAGGAAGCTATTGTGGAAAACCTATTTGAAAATAAATCTGCAGAACTCGCTTGGTAATTCAAACCGGCAAGTTTTTCTAAATGTAGATTGAATTACGTAATCTCGAGTTAAAGTTGGAGCGGCGAAATTATTATCCTGAAATTTCAAAATGATCATAGATTTTGCTTTTGATCTTTGTTAACCTCTGACCAGAGCAAGACGCAAGTAATACGTTGTGTTGACAACTCCTCATTTTCATTTCTTTCTTGGTTTCACCAACATAAGAGGCAGTGCTCTGACTGAACTGAAATTTATAGTGTACCATGGAACCAAGTGAAAGTGGAAGACTATCCACAAATTTGAAAGTGGCCTATAGAGTTTGAATTTGTAAACACTACTCTAACATTGACTTGCGGGGAAAATATCTGTAGCCGATTCTTACTTTTACAGAATAAGAAAGAATCGGTTCTTAAATATGGTCTACGGAAATAAATTAACTTTCTCTCTACTGTCGATACCTTAAGGTGTGCAGTGTAAATTTTCCTAATGAGTTGTGACATACGTTTTTAAAAAAAGATAGGTACCCGATAGGTACCAAAAAAAGATATGTACCCAATCAAGCCTGATAAATAATGGCTTTTTTCCGTATACCAAGATTTCAAACTTAATTATCAAGCTGAACATGCAATCGTTAATTTGAGCGTGTGATCGTTGAGTCGAACGCGTTATTATTACGTGTGCTGTTGACCTATCTCATCTTGGCGTTCAGCAATTGAAATTTCTATTATCTTATCCTTAACATCGGGACAGAGAGACCAAGCAATCATGCAACATGCTGTGTATTATTATGTAGTGGATATGTTTTTTGATATTATCTCCAGGCTGTATGCAAGATATAGTTCTGTACGTTTCCAGACTGTTTGATGGATTGAATTTCATTTCCGTAGTGTCATGTGCTGGTCAAAACAGATTGGAAGGTAAAGATGTTTACTTCTAGGGCGGCGGTGTTTCTCGTGTCTTTTATTTATTGACTAAACTATTTAGCTGGAGGGTACAATGTACTGTCTACAGCAATTAATAAACTATTTACAGGAAGAAAATAAAAAAATAGTTTACCACATAAAATTCATTGTATCATCTTCAGATTTCAGCTACGGTAGCTCCCCTTTATGTAATTACCTCCGCCGAGGAGGTTATGTTTTCGTCGTGTCTGTCTGTCACCAAGATAACTCAAAAAGTTATAAACAGATTGGGAAGAAATTCATAGGGATTGATAAGTATGTTAGGAGGAACAGATGATTAACTTTTGGTGAAGTTATGTCCATCCGTTTGTTTGTTTGTCTGCCTCATTTTTTTCAATGCCATAACTCAAAAAATTATGGATGGATTTTGATGAAATTAACATGAGTTGTTAGGAGTATAACAAAAAGTAAATGACCAAATTTTGGTAATGATCCGTTTGTTCGTTCGTTCGTCTGACCCTGTTTTTAATTTTACGATTGTTAGTACAATAACTCAAAAAATAATGAATAGATCTTCATGAAATTTATAGGAATTGTTAGTACTATTAGAAGACATAAATGATCAAATTTTGGAGCAGATCGGTTAGTTCGTTTGTATGTCTGACCCATGCCTGTCATAACGTTTGTTAGCTGTATAACTCAAAAAGTTATGAACGGATCTTCAAGAAAATCGCACAAGCTGTTATTACTATCAGAAGGCACAAATGATGAGATTTTGGAGTTTATGCAAAGAAAATTATCTTGTCAGAGCCAATTTGAATTTTTTGCTACCGTTGCCTCGCTTGGCGGAGGTATGCGCTCTCACAGTGCTCTAGTTGCTCTTAAATCTGGTTTTCTTGTCGATGCAAAGAATAACAGACTAAGGAAGGTCACAAGTTACAGGGCAAACAAAGCAAGCAAGCGCCAGTGATCACAGCTCTGCTGTACGGGCAGGTTCCTCATGACGGGCTCTCTGCGGCAGTACTGCGAGACCATGGCCAGGAAGGGCAGTTGGGACCGGGCTTTGGCCATCGCCCCCGCTGTGTCTCTGCACTACTGGAATACTTTGCTGGCGAGGTAAGTCAACTTTTGCCAATATTAAGGAAGTTTCCTGTTGTCCATTATCAGTGAAAAATTGTCCAATCCAGTTTGACTGACAACAAAGAAAGTATGCAACTGCTATAGTACGGAACATTAGTAGTAATGATTTAAGCGATGCGTATAATACGGCACATTAGGAATGGATTATGGAACTGTTGTTGAACATACGGCACATTAGGAACAGCGTGTGGAACTGGTGTGTGTCATATGGCACAGCACCAATGGGTTCAGAACTACTCAAAACAAGGTGAAGAGACTTCGGCTAGGAATAGGTGTGCCAATAGAGTCAATTGGTCCTTCGAACGAGATAATCTCAACTGTTGAACCTGAACTTTGCCTAAGCTTCAGTCGAGAGCATTGGACATAGTAACCTAGCATTGCAAACCGAATACATATGAGACCACGACGGCCGTCTCAAGCACAACTGGTATACACGACGAACACTTGCATCCCAACTTACATGACTCAAAGTTCAGTCAAGTTAAAGCTAGGGACACCAAATTATCTGAACGGACGTAGACCAGCTACACAGGAACTCAGTACCTGACGAAGCAGTCGAGTGACACGTACCCGCACTACTGGTGTGTTGCAGGTGCGGGGAGGCGCTGCTGGGTCAGGAGAGCGAGGGCTGCGTTCCGTACCTCATGGCGGCCCAGGACAGCGAGCGGCTGCTGGACTATCACCTCACCAGAGGTCAGGAGCGCTGGACCCCAGTCCTAGTGATGAGTTTATATCTATCTGTATCTATTTTTTCACATATATTTGTTCAAAAATGTACCATCGAAGCCAAATACTGAGACGCTCGATGGCTTCTTCCGGGAGAGATAAGATGTTATTGCGAACAGGAATTAAAACATTGAATGAAAAACGATTGTTTACGAGCGGCCTACACCGACATCAAATGGCGACAAAATATATTTGTCTCAACGAAACGCGGTGTGTCTCTGAAGAATAGCTAACCCTCTCCCATTGTAGACCGCCTGCTTATTTTGCACATCGTGAGCTCAAAAGAAATGCAGCCTTGATACTGCAAGACAGCGAACGTCAGTATCCATGATACATGCGGAAATACATTGTAGACGTTATTAGTGTAATTTCCAAGGTTATTTAATGTGTTATCTTCTGTAAGCGCAATGCACTGAAGCAATGCTATTACATTCTGTTTCAATGGAGTTTAAAAAAGTGAAATCACAGACGGACAGCTTCCATAGACTCAGCTCAGCTCTACCTAGAGATTTCTGTGACGTCATCGTTCAGCCATCAGCGTTGCACTGAGTGGAGCTAGAAAATATTAACTATATAGCAAGTGGAAAAATTAATCTAGGAAATCCATTGAATATATTAAACATATAAGAAACTCGAGTAAATTTCAGAATGACTTAGTTTTAAAATGCCTTCTGGGTTCAAAATTTCCTGGCCATCAAGCATAGACGAAATTTCGAGCAGCTAGAGCTATGTAAATAAAACTCGCATCATGCATACAGCTTACGATGTAAAGTCCAAAATAAGGACTCTGAAGTCATCATTCAGTCAATTTTTTTTTTGCAAATATAATGAAGAACTGCCAGTCTGTGTCTATCCGAGTCGGTGGTATGACTACAGTAGAGTGCTCGTGCTGTTAAAAGTGACAGGGCGGTAATGTGATGAAGCTGTTTCGGTGATGATAATTTCATTACTAAAATGCTTAGAAAGGACACGCTACAACGGCCAACTCAAAGTATTATAAGAGACTAGTGGCCCGTGCCGTTGTGATCAATGACGGCAAAAAATTAACACTTCACCAAAACCCCCGCCGTCTTTTGGGCTTCCTCATTTTTCCCCTATCTAATACTGAAGAAAAAGACTCCAAGGTACTCAACTTTTTTTTTCGCCGAAGAAAACGATTGCAAGGTACCCCACTTTATTTACATTTTGAAATTTGAATTTTCTCCTATCTTATTCCCATAGAGCGTGATAGTACTGATGTGGGTTCTCTGTTTCAGTATATCTGAATAGTATACATCAGTTCATCTCCAGCACACTCCTTCTTTCTCTTAGATAACGTGTGAAAGAAATGAGCTTTTATTTTCCACTTACTGAAACATCAGTGATCAAGTCCCGTAGCGGATCCTGTATACACAATGATACAGTTTCACTACAACGAAATTGTCACGCTCAGGCAAAAACTACTTCGTACGAGATGTAAGCAAATTAGAGTAATAATTGTTACGTCTACTGTACCGTGAAACCACTTTCTCTGAGTATCTTTGTTCATCAATCCATTTTTTATATCATGAATTGTAAAAAATATGATTTCGACGCAGGGAAAAAATAAAAAATATCAGACTTTATGAGAGCTCTCAGAAAAGATACTAATATCGTCAATGTTGGGATATCAACGCTGGCAGAGCATGGTGCACATGCAAACTTTAATACCGATGAGGATTTCCAATTTCTCCATCGTTTACAACCTGGTCTAATTATTGCCTTCTAGCTTCATTCCAGAAGGGAACAGTATCCCCAAAATCTCCAAACTGATGTATTTCTGGGGTATCTATGTCGTTAAGAACGTAACACGAAATAAACAAATATATAACAATATACGCATACGACGGTGTTTGTGTTTTTATTTTAAAAAATTCAAAACAATAAGTGTATACATTTTGAGGCATCCTGAGTTTCGCCATTTCTAATGCGGCCTAATCCCCTCCGCTAAGGAGCTTGTGCTTTCATCGGAGTTTATTAGTCTGAATATCTCTTTGTTTGTCAGTCTGCCACCAAGATAATTCAATAAATTATGAACGGAGCTTCAAGAAATGTACAGGGATTGCTAGGTATGTTACGAGGAACAGATAATTACCTGTTTCTGAAGATCCGTTCAACCGTTTGTTTCTTTGTTTGTGTACTTGTGCTTTCGCGGTAACTTTACTCAGATAGTGATGAACAGATCTTCATTCAATTTACAATAATTGTTGAAAATGTTACGAAAAGCAACTGGCCTAATTTCATTGGTGATCTGTCAGTCCGTTTGCCTGTTTGTCTCTACTTTGTTTTTATGTATGCCAGCAACATCTCTCAAAAGATATTAGGGAGTGAATCTTCATGAACTTCTCAGAATTATTAGAAATGTCAAACAGCACAAATGGCTAAATTTTGGTGATGATCGGTTCGTTCGTTGTGGGTTTGACTATATGTTATAATATTTGTCATAGTGTTTGTCAGAACATCGCCCAAAAAGTTACGAACAGAGCTTCAAAAAAACTACTTGAGCTGTTAATTATGTCAAAAAGCACGCATGACCAAATTTCCTTAACCATTAGAAGGAAATCCTGGGGTCAGGATCAATTTGAAATTTTCAACAACATTGCCTAGCGTGGCGGAGGTATCAAAGTAAGGCTATGACGGCAAGACTTGAAACTTGGCTCAATTTACCCTATCTATTGTCATGAGTGCTTGACAGGCAGCGGTAACGCTGCTAGCCCGCTGCTTTTAGCTCGTCCTTCTCTTACAGATCGTGGCGAATTACGCCTGAGACGATTATACTGCAGTCGTTTGTTTACTAATGCCGCCATTTGAAAATGTTTCTTGTCCATCAAGTATTTGACTCATTTGCCAAAGAATAATCTGCAGAAATGATGACTCGGTAGGAAGGCAGCACGGTTGCCGTACAATAACTGGTGCCGGAATAGCATGTGGCTACCTGAGATACAGGCCCAGTATATCTGTGCCTGTTATGTGAGGCGCCTAGCATAGCTGAACCGAACCCAGCGTAATCTATTCTTAATTGATCCAACCAACTGTAGTCTAGCCTAACACACGTACTGTGAGGCAGGCCAAATACTGTACCGGGATGAGATTTTTCGCGTTATTATATTAAATAACGTCAAATTATGTTAGCACACTCCATTGCTCCTGCTGAAACAGATCAGTCGACGGAATGCGCCCACACATTTCACTTACTTTTAGGAATCCTGAGCCTCTCGCATATGGCCTGACAGGAAGCCAAACAATAGGTTCTTGTAGCCACAGCTGTGTGTGCAATTAAATGACTCAGTAATTCATTTGGGACTAGACGTCATTTGGGATGACGTCTAACGGGATTCCATCAATTTAGCGCAAAGAAAAGAACTAGAAACTGACCAAAAGGACAGGAAAGTCTTCCCGGCAATTTACAGCCCACAATGTAGCATATCACGCGACAACACGCTGTCTGACATGTAGCGTACTCTCAGTCTAGAACAGACACTAACCTCGGAGCGTGGAGCTTGGAGACACATCATACCGTTGCCAGTTCATCCTCGCTTTCACTTTGCCACAGACAGGTTTCATGAAAACTTGATGAAATATTTCATTCTAAATTTTGACTCTACGCTATAATATTGCGCTCAACGAAGAATTATTATGTTGCTCATTCATTTCAACTTTAAGGCACAAATCATTCGCTAGGTAAAATAAGCTAGCGCCTATGCAAACTGGTGGAGCTCATGAAATAATTTATATCAGATGACAGTCAATGTCATAGGAAGTTTATTCATGTATAACACAGGGCGAAAGAAATATTTCTCGGTACTGTGCGCACTGTTATTCAATTGAGCATAAAATACACAACGGTGCGTGCAATTAACGGAAGACAGACAAGCACTGCGTCTCATGTTTGTTACTTTGCCAAGAGGTCCATCGAGCAATGCTAGCGGACTGCTGTTTATTGCAGCAGGTGGCGTACACAGTTAGGCAGCTAGTGCAGGTGGTGGCGTACACAGTTAGGCAGCTAGTGCAGGTGGTGGCGTACACAGTTAGGCAGCTAGTGCAGGTGGTGGCGTACACAGTTA
>LQNS02278127.1:5672424-5690969 GCA_001587735.2 Parhyale hawaiensis | reverse complement strand
AAAAGACACTACCCAATTGACGGGATCTTTGCCTCAACTCCTGTGGAAAGCTAACAGTTGCAGTAACGTCAACGACACCGCACATCCCAACTCGGAAACCAACATGCACTGCTGCAAATATGTGCCTTCTGGCAAGGCCTCCACAAAATCTTGAGGAGGCCTAGCTTTCGGCCCCAGAGGCGTGGACGGATTCAATCGGTCACAGATTGTCAAGAGCTATGGCGCCAGCGATGGAACCTCCTATACGGTGGTCTGTGCCCCGGACAATCACCACTATGGTTAGGGCGAACAGTCCTGCAACAGCATCTGAACACCGAATGCTACCCTTGCAAGCGAACCAGGAGAACTCACCTGCTGGTAACAGTCTCAAGCTTACTATGCAGTCCGGGTGTGACATTACCACTGAAGCATCCTGTTATTGCACGATGCTTGATTATTGAGGTGAGGGGTAGGTCTGATTGTGGTTAGCTTAAAAGCAAAATTACCCTGATCGCACACCACTAGTGGGAAATCCATAAGCGGTAGTAGATGTATTCTCCTATTTTAAGCCTCACTACCAACCGTGTACACCGTGATCCAACGGGAGAAAGAAAGAAGAGACATAAAAAATATCAACAGAAACGTGTAACCCATGTCCGAATCACGCACTTGGGAACAGCAAGTCAGGAAAGAAGAGGAAAATTGAACAGCCTAATCAGTAGGATTATGAATTTGGAAGGAAAGAACAAAGTGCGTAGGAAAAACACGTTCCAAAGGATCGACAAGCACTGGTTCGTTTTTAAGATGCTATTATGCTAATTGGCTCAAAGTAGTGCAAGGGTGCAGTTGATCACAGTTAATCAAGAGCTATGGCTGAGTACTGAAGGCGATTATGCTTCAGTTATGGGGGAAAACATCCGCAAAACACGACGGTATTTCGATCCTACAAATTTTATTTCAGTCTACTTGTGTCATTTCAATTGACTATTGATTTAATTTTCAAGGTCGATAAGCAAACCAGGAAGCTGAAAAAGGCTAAACCAATTAGTGAAGTGATAGCAGGTGTCAACTTGGAAGCTCTCGCCTCTGATTTTTTATATTATTTACACCCTAGAGATAACTTACGACTTTTGCAGAATGTCACATATTGTGCTAGTATACCTATATTCAATAATTCATGAACACTAAAAATATACCTGATTTTGTGCCTTTTGGTGCCCAAAAGAACAAAAATTGAATGTATTTACTCAAGTATTTACATACATTTTTGTATTTAAGTATTTAGTATTTAAATACATTTCAAAAATGTAATTAGTATTTAGTATTTAAATACATTTTATTGATGTTAAGTATTTAAATACTTTGAAGTATTTAGTGCCCATCACTGGGTATGAGGGTCGTACTGTGATTTGAAGATCGCATGACAGTAAACACCTTAACCCTAACTCTGTTTAGGCTCCGTGTCAAAGTCAAAGTCAAGACTTGTATTTAACGGTGTTTTGAAATAAAATGCTTATATCCGAAGAATTTCGCCAACCTCCCGCAGCGCAAACTCCTGGCACGCACTGTTCCTGTACTCCCAAACTACACACGAGACATGTGAAAGCACACCAGCATTTCACCTTACGACTTTTTCATTTCCTTGCGACTTTTTGTGTCCCACTTTTTTCTCGAAAACTACTGGACCGATTTCGATGACGTTGGTCTCAAAATATTGCTAATTTTTACCTCTACTGGCGCGACCTATAATTTTAAAAATAGTCACCCCCGACCCTGTCAGGGTTGAAAAAAAGAGGTAAATTTCGCTTGTCCCAACCGTCATTTTTTAATATTTATCCAATCAATACAATTTTCTTTTAAAACTCTTTATCTTAAACCTGCTGAGTGGCAAACACCATCTATTTTCCCAAATGTTCAACCCTAACCCTGTCAGGGCTAGAAAACCTTTTTACCCTGGGCACTTTTATATAATTACCGAACTGTCCAACTTCTTTTTCAATAACTACTGGACCGATTTCGATGATTTTAGTCTCTAAAAATTTATTATTTTGACCTCTACCGGCGCAACCCATATTTTTAACCCTAGAAACCTCTACGACCCTCTAAGGATTGGAAAAATGGGTGAAAAACGCTTGAGTCACTGGCCATTTTTTGTTATTGGGCCAATTAACACCAGTTTCCTCTAAGCAATTTTTCTTAACCCTGCCGAGTGTCAAAGACCAATTATTTTTCAAAAAATCCACCCTAACCCTGTCAGGGTTATAATTTTTTTAAGCTAGGTACTTCTATGTAACTAATGAGCTGTCTTATTTTTCTCAAAAACTACAAGACCGATTTCGATGATTTTGGTCTTAAAAAGTTTCTAATTAATACCTCCACCGGGGCGACCCATGATTCTAACCCTAAGTACAGCTACGACCCTGTTGGGGTTGAAAAAAGTGGTCAAAAACGCTTGTCTTATTCGCCATTTTTTTATTCTCTGGCCAATCAACACTATTTTCTTTTAAAATCCTTTATCTTAACCCGGCCGAGTGGGAAACACCATTTGTTTTTCCAAAAGTTCAACCCTGACCCTGTCAGGGCTAAAACAATTTTCATCCTAGGTACCTTTTATAATTAAGAAGCTGTCCCATTTTTTCTCGAAAACTACTGGTTCGATTTCGATGATTTTGGTCTCAAAAAAATTTCTAATTTTTACTTCTATTGGCGCAATCTTTAGTTTTAACCCTAGGCTCTCCTACGACCCTGACAGAGTTGAAAAAATATGTCTAAAATGCTTGTTCCACTCCAATTTTTTTTACTATTTGGTCAATCAACACAATTTCCTTTTAGAACCCTTTATATTAACCCAGCCGAGTGCAAAACACCATTTATTTTCCAAAAAATTCAACCCTAACCCTATCAGGGCTAAAACTTTTTCACCATAAGCACTATTATGTAATTACCGAGCTGTCCCACTTTTTTCTCGAAAACTACTGGACCGATTTCGATTATTTTGATCTCAGAATAATTCTAATTTCTACTGTGAAGAATTTAACTATTTATTTAACTAACCAATAAGGTCATAAAAAGTCAACCAAGATGCAACAGCTCTGCAACTATTTGTTATATTCGATTGAGGGACATTCGATTAAAATTTACAGAAAGAACTGATGATTGTTGAATAAGAACAGTTCGAAGGTTTAAAAAATTAAAAGCAATGATTCGTTAAAAGGAGGAGTAATTAAAGCGGCGTAAATGTTCAGTGGTCCACAGCGCAGCGCCAGAGCCCTACGGAGGTTCGTAACAAAGGCCGGTAAGTTACCTATGGCAGCCAGGACCAGCGTAGACGTCACAACCCTCAATCCCTCAGGTGTTATTGTGAAAGAATTCGTTTAATTATTCCTTGAATAAAACGCGGTAATTGAACTGAAATAATGAAAATATTCCTAACAAATCTTCTGCTAATAGTATTGAAGAACTGAATTAATAATAGAAGTCAAGCAAAATATGGAGGAGCAAATAAATTGACTTCAAGAGTCCCTATTTCTCCAGCCTCCGACCCTAGAGCTGCTCGTAGGAATAACACTACGACTACGAACCTGAACGCTACGCGCAGAACCGTGAAAGGAGATATCAAAAGAAAGTGAAGTAAATAGGAAATCTTCAATGGAAGGTAAAAGCATTTACTCTATTTCATAGATCTTTACAATATGCGAGGTTTGAAGCAGTAGTATATCTCCCCTTGGTGTATTTTATCGGAACTAAGGGAAATGGCAAGTCTAACTAGCGGCATGAATAGTGGTACTTCTCGTAAATTTGAAAGACCTAATTAACGAATGTAGGTAATGCAGCCAACTGACCTACAATAGGGAGAATGGGCAAGGGAGAATGGAAGCAGCACAGTCGACGGAGTCTAACGTAAGTACGAAACAGCGACCGTCGACTTCTCCGGAGCAGGCCCCCTCTCGTAGTACGCTTAATACTGCAAATAAGTAGATGGGTTACGTAATACTAGCGTAAACTATTACTGAGTTTAGAAAGATGTATTGAATATTAACCAGGTTACGCTGTAACTATGCTCACGTAAGAGATTATTGCCCTCAGTGAACGAAGTTTTTTCTGGAGTCGTGGATCAGAAGTGAAAATTGAGAAATAAGAAAAGTTGATCAAGCTGTTCCAGATAAGTATAATGATTGTTAGTAAATAAGACAGTTTGAAGAAAAGTTGACAGTTGATTCCTACGAGGACTTTACTGAAGGTATTAAATCAGCTTCCAAAATAAATAACTGACGTACTCTTTAGCGAATTAAATTAATTGATATATTGATTCCTGGAGCAACTAGAAAAATTGACGGGCGGTCAGACGCACGTACGAAACAAATCATGCATGAAAAAATACTTAGAGAAATTGAATATGAAGTTGAAGAAGGTGGGACGATCCTCACCAGATGGATGAAGGTCGCAGACGCCCAACACGCGGGCTTCACACTATAGGAGCGCATAAGCACATGGAAAATCGCGGCAATTAACATTCCTACAATAAAAAATGGCGGGTAAAGAACTCCGATAACTAAATCTTAAAAATACCCAGCCATTAACTTCAAAATATAAAGAGGAATATATAAATGACATAACTGTTATGAAAACCAAACGATAACTGGTGCAGGGGGGCAGAGCTCTTCCGAGGTCTGCTTGCCTAAAGAAAAAGAACTAGATACAGTAAATCGGATTTGAAAAAATAACCTGACTTTAATGTGAGATTTTCTCACACTACCTCTACCGAGCGCGACCCATCTTTTCTAACTCTAGGAATCCCTACGACTCTGTTAGGGTCGAGAAAAGAGTGGTCAAAAACACTTCTCCCAATCACCATTTTTTTAATACGCCAATCAACACTATTTTCTTTTAAAACGATTTATCTTAACTCTGCTGAGTGACAAACACCATTTGTTTTCTCAAAAGTTCAACTCTAAACTTGTCAAGGCTAAATAACCTTTTTACTCTAAGCACTTTTCTATAATTACCGAGCTGGCCTACTTTTTTCTCGAATAATTCTGGACCGATTTCGATGATTTTGAACTCAAACAATGTTAAATTTTTACCTCCACCGGCGCGACCTATACTCTAAGAACCCCTACGGCCCTGTCAGAGTTGAAAAATTTCCCTCTCTCCCTTTGTTATTATTGAGTCAATCAACATATTTTTGTTTTAGAACATTTTGTCCTAACCCTACCGAGTGGCAAACACCATTTGTTTTCCCAAAAGTTCAACTGTAACCCTGTCATGGTTGACAAACCTTTTTACCCTTGGCACTTTTATGTTATTACCGAGCTGTCCCCCTTTCTTCTCGAAAACTACTGGACCGATTTCGCTGAATTCGTTCTCGAGAACCACTACGACCCTATGAATGTTGAAAAAAGGAGTCGAAAACGCTTGTTCCACTCTCCATTTATCTTATTATTGGGTCAATAAACACAATTTTCGTTTAAAACCCTGTATCTTAACTCTATGGAGTGGCAAACACCAATTGTTTTCCCAGAAGTTGAACCCTAACCCTGTCAGGGTTCAAAACCTTTTTATCCTAGGCACTTTTATATAATTACCGAGCTGTCCCACTTTTCCTCGAAAACTACTGGACCGGTTTCGATGATTTTGGTCTCAAAAAAATTTATAACATTTATCTCTAGCGGCGCGACCCGTAAGTACAACCACCCTAAGCACCCCTGTCAGAGTTGAAAAAGCGGTTAAAAACACTCGTATATTCACAGTTTTTTATTATTGAACTCATCAATGAAATTTTCTCTTTAAACACTGTTCCTTAACTCTGAGGAATGGCAAACACCATTCGCTTTGCCGAAAGTTCTACTAAAACCCTATTATGGCTAAAATAAATACTTTTTCATTCGAAACACTTGTTTGTATAACAGTTTCACTTTTTTCTCGAAAAAATTTCGGCAAATTTTTGTCGTTCAAAACATATGATTCTGCTGGCAGTGTTTTATGCTTTATTTATCTCCAAAAGTTTTATTTGAACCTGTCACAGTTGAAAATATCGGTCCAATTTGCGCTAACTGCACGTCATTTTTTTTTGCACATGGGTTAAATTGCGACATTTTCGGTATATACAGTGCGTTACCTTTGATTATGCAAATTCAATTTGTTTTACTTCTTTATCAAGATAAGTGTCAACCATTTACGATGTGAATAGTAAGTTAGTGCACAGGTATGTTGTAACTATAAAAACAACTAGAGAAAAAGAAAACGTAACAGTTTCCCACGTTTTGGCAACATTCAGCAGAGACTCCCTGGAACGCTGCCTCAGACGACGATGTGCCTCCTCATACACACGCTTAGCCTCGGCCCTACGATCAACATAGATCTGCCACAACGTGGCGCGGTCACGCGAACGCCGCCATGACCGATACGCCGCTTGTTTAGTTTCGAAAGCTAACCGACACTGGTCACCAAACCAGGTCTTATACCGGAGATCTCACAAGAATACTCTTGTTAGGGACAAACCTCTCCAAAATGGACACAGTCAAGTCGTTAAGCTCAGAGACAGGAACCTCGCTGTGAATAAACTGGCGCCAAGGTAACGTTCTTACTGCCCGAGTAATAGCCACCCAGTTAGCCCTGCTCTTAATGAATACTACTCTCCAGGTGTCTACCTCAGGAACCACCTGATTAAGGTCCAAGGACAAAACAAGATGTGAGTGGTCTGAAGAGCCAATAGGGGAGCCAATGACACCGTCATCAAGTCCGGGACATCAGTCATAACGAGGTCGAGACAGTTACCAGCAATATGCGTGGACCCGCGAACAAGCTGCACACAATCAGACAAGGTGTCGGAGGATTTCGACAAGTCAAGCCTCAAAGGCTTAATTTTGCTCCCACTCTAACACGTCCTTAATCCGACTACTGAAGTCGAACTACGAATGCCACAGAGAAGAGAAGATAATGTGGGCGCAGCAAGTTCCTATTCTGTTACGAGGAAGTGTTCGTCACTTCTAAATTCCTGTCAGTAAATAGTTCGTACTTTATTACAACCTTCCTCACCAGTGGACCACACAACTCCGCACTGTCTGCACCGTTGCTAAGGCGACCGTGCCTGTCGCACCACAACATCTGATAAGGTGGAGACAAGGCACCTCAGTGGCAGTGTGAAGCAGTAGGGATGACACTACTGCATAGGAAGTGATTGCCATTGTAGTGTTTTGTAGATTTATCAACTGGTAGATATCATTCTGTAGGCTTTTCTATATTCAGGCGTAATTGATAGGACGCTGTGCCAGTGCCAAAACATAATAGAGAAGGTCTAGCATATGTCGCACATACTTCTCTGCATTGCATGACTAGAATTTTCTAAACAGAACTGCCTCTTTCTTGTTTTCTTTGCATCACCAATGCAAATTAATTTCCTGAAGCCATTATCTGATACACAAACGCAGTCTTCACCACGCGATGCCTAGCAACTGCAAGAAATACTTACTCTTTAAGCTGTCATAATTATTTGCGGGTCTTCTTAACAAAAACAGGGCCATTGATTTGCTGTGTGCCAGGCTGGATTCCTGAAGAATAAAAGTGTTTGCACAGCCGTGAGTTCTGTATGTTAGCGCTTTTTCAGTGAATTAATGGCACCAATGTTTGATAAATTATTACAGTAATATTGCTGGTGGTCTATGCTACACGTATTTATATTTCTTCGCAGCTCTTCAAAAACTTTACAGTAGCCGTGATTGTGCGATCGTTTCACTAGCGTAATTCTCCATTATTCTGACAGGAAGAAATTACCGGAAAGTCATACTGGCCACGACGATCCACTGCAGACTCATCGTGCGTGTGTTTGTGTTTGGGAAAGTTACTTGGTGCCTGGAACTTTTTTTACGGCATAAGCTTGCATAAGTTGCATTGTGTGGAACCAATTAAGAGTTATAAACAAGAGCAATTAATACCGTATACTTACATTTCCTACTGACAAATGTTCCGAGAAATTCGAACTATTTTCAGTGTACTACCAGCTGCTGCACTGCAGTTTGTCGCATTTTGATAGGTTTCCTTGTCATTCTTTGTAACAACGTCCACTCGTTATTTCAGTACGCAGCTAGTCTGAAGAAGGCGGAGGCAAAACTGTAGAAGGCAAAACTATATTGGCAGTGGGGTGGAGTCGCTCGTAAGCCCGAAAAAATCGGCCTACATCGCTTCTGCGAACATGTTTCTAGCTACCGTTTCTTCTCACAGTTTTGTTGAATATTTGTTGCGGGATGACGACCCCCGACAATATCTTTCGTGTGCATCTGCCTTTACTCCTCCCTGCTTCTGTAATTATGTTCGGTTGATGATAAGTTGGGAGAGTTTTTCACAATATTTTCGTATATAACTTTACAGTGAAAAATTGCATTGAGATGATTCAACAATTTAATTTCAGTTGTTGATGACTTCTTCTCTTCGTATGATGAGTTTCTGGATACCTCGGTGATAAAATCTCCCGGGTTTGATCAAAAGAATTTTCCTATTCCACGTTATTATGGAACTCTGCGTCGAGCAATGCATTGCAAAGTGACTGAAAGAAATCAAATTCGAAGGTGCCAACTTTTGAGAGTATAGAAGATGAGCCAGGATATAATGTCAGCAAAGACTAATAAAGCCAGACGGCAATGATCTCCATTTCAAAAAAGTAAACATCCCGCATCATGCTGCTACGATTAGGGAGCCGAGAAGGCACGCAGTTTATTGCTTGCATTTGGGTGGGGAGAATTGCTTTAAAGTACCGTGCCGTCAGTTGCCGTTTTTGGTTGTGGTCACCCGGTAATAAGAACATTAATAAATTCGGTTGATCAAGTTTAACTGATTGCAGCACTTATTCAATCAATAATTATGTTAATTCAATAAGATAATGAGAGAAGGCGCTGAACCTGATACCTCAAACGTGGCGGTGACCGTTCAGTTGTTGTTGTTGTGTCAACATCTGCACCATGTATATAGCGTGTCTTGTGCTATTTTCTTGTACTGTACGCAGTCAAAGGGTGATAAAAGTAGTAGAAACTAGAGCACTCTGAGAGCGCATACCTCAGCCGAGCGAGGCAACGGTAGCAAAAAATTCAAATTGGCTCTGAAACCATAATTTTCTTTCTATAAACTACAAAATCTGATCAGTTGTGCCTTTTGATAGTAATAACAGCTTGTGCAATATTCTCGAAGATCCGTCTATAACTTTTTGAGTTATATATGTTGTGCGCGTTTGGTGGATTTGCGCGATTGATCGATCGCGCAAATCCACCAAACGCGCACGTCATATATACTGCTAACAAACGTTAAGACAATCATGAGTCAAACATACAAACGAACAAACCGATCTGCACCAAAATTTAATCATTTATGTCTTTTAACATTACTATAAAGATATAGTCATTATTTTTTGAGTTACAGTGCTAACAAGCATAAAATTAAAAACAGTGGCAAACGAACGAACGAAAAAACGGATCATTCCAAAATTTGGTCATCTACTTTTTGTTATATACCGAACAACTCTTGTTAATTTCATAAAAATCCATCCATACCTTTTTGAGTTATGGCATTGAGAAAAATGAGGCAGACAAACTAACAAACAAACAAACAAACAAACGAATGAACATATCTTCACCAAAAGTTAATAATCTGTTCCTCCTAACATACCTAACAATAGCTGTAAATTTCGTCCAAATCGGTTCATAACTTTTTGAATTATCTTGGTGACAGAAAGACAAATACACAAACAGACAGACAAACAAAGAGACAGATAGACAAACACGACGAAAACATAACCTCCTTGGCGGAGGTAAATATTAACCGAGACGAAAGTATCTGCTACACAATTCGTCTTGCTAAAAATTAGCCAGCCTTAAGGGGTTAGTCTTTCATACAAAAAAAAAACGCAAAACACTGCGAACAGATCCTTTTCTGCGATTTTTAACCTAGCCATATTCTCAACCACAACTCAATTAACCCTATCCTAAGCTAACTCTAAGATACCTAAGAGTCATCGCCAAAACCACCTTCGCTGTAACCCGTCGCGCTACCAGCAAAATATTCGTTTTTCAGCGGTTTAACATGGACGTCGCATGGATAAAATTACGCTCGTACAATCTGTCCATCGCTAAAGTAGTAGTTCCTGATTTATAACATCTACTTTACAGTTTTTTCGTTGGTTTGCTGGGTTATTCATTGCTTTAGCCACTTAGGACTACCGACCTCCAATATGGGGCTATAGTCAATCGTTAAATCGCTTCAATAACTGCTTCTTCTTCTTATTAGCTCCGAAGAAAACTTATGAACACAATAAAAATATTTTTTGAGCGCTCTGAGAACGCATACCTCCGCCAAGCAAGGCAAATGTAATGAAAAATTCAAATTGGTTCTGAAACTGTGATTTGCTTTGTACCAAAACCATGATCTAATTCTAATCATTTGTGTCTTTTGACGGTAATAACACCTTCTAGTCCTTTGTTGAAGATCCATTAAAACTTTTCGAGTTATGCTGCGCTGCTAACAAACATTCTGATAAACATTAGTGAAACACCTTAACAGATCAACCGACTACCACCAAAATTTAATCATTTATATATCTTTCAAAATTACTACAAAGCCCTGTAAATTTCATAAAGATCCATTTACAGCTTCATGAGTTATTGTGCTAGCAAGCATAAAATTGAACACAGATACAAACAAACGAATAAACAGATCGTAGCAAAAATTTGGTCATTTACTCTTCGTAACACACCCAACAACTCATGCAAATTTTATAAAAATTCGTCCATACCTCTTTATGCTATGGCATTAAAAAATGAGGCATGCAAACAAACCAACGGATGAACGGCCCTTCACTAAAATAATCATCCGTTCCTTTTAACATACTTAACAACCTATGTAAATTTCGTTAAGATCCGTCCATAACTTTATGAGTTATCTTGATGACAGACAGGCAAACAAACGCACAGACAGACAAACAAACTCGATGAAAACATAACCTCCTTGACGGAGGTAAGAAAGAAAACTGACCATGTAGAGGATTTGGCAGCGTGCGGTGTAGATTAGCTCGGATCCCTTGACGTCACAGCGGACCTCACCTGCGCTCCACTAATTCTGCTAATTACCTCCGCCAATGAAGTTATGTTTTGGTCGAGTTTGGTTGTTTGTCTGTCTGTGGGTTTGCCTCTCTGTCTTTTGCTTGCTTGTCTGTCAGCAGATAACTCAGAGAGTTATGGACGGGTTTCAACGAAATTTACAGGTATTGTTCAGTATGATAGGAGGAACAGATAATTGACTTTTGGTGAAGATCCGTTCATCCTTTTGTTTGTTTGTCTGCCTTATTTTTCTTAATGCCTTAACTCTAAAAGTTATTCACGGACTTTTATGAAATTTAAATGAGTTGTTAGATTTGTTACGAAGAGTAAATGAACAAATTTTCGGGGTGCTTTGTCCATTTGTTTGTTTATCTCTGTGTTTGATATTATGCTTGTTAGCAAAATAACTGAAAAAGATATGAACAGATCTATATGAAATTAACAGGAATTGTTATTAATGTTGATATACATTAATGGTTAAAGTTTGGTGATGATCGGTTAGTCTGCTTTTGTGTTTGTCTAATTTTTGTCAGAATGTTTTTTGCAGCATTACTCGAAAAGTTATAAGTGGATCTTCAACAAAATTACATAAGCTGTTATTACCGTCAAAAGGAACAAATGAGCAGATTTTGGTGTTGATGCTAAGTATATCACAGTTTCAGAACTAATTTTAATTTTTCATTACCTTTGGCTTGCTTGGCGGAGGTATGCGCTCGCAGGGTGCTCTCTGGTTCCTGTTTGATTCAATCGTTGCTGTCGTTATACACTGGCTGGAGGAACACATCCCGTCCAAGTTCTCAAATCGCTGCTTTGATCAGATTGGCGATGTGACTACGGGCGCTGCCGTCTTGTAGTCAAGTTTTTTTTTTTTTTGCTGCACATGCTTCGTTGAGTCTGCGTAGTTGTTGAACGTAGAGCTCCTCAGTTACTGTTTGGTTGCGGTCGAGCCCTTTGTAATGGATTACGCCCCCCCCCCCTCTCACACACTCACGATACGCACAACGTTGTCTTGTGAGGGTGAATGTCTTATTTTGCTGGCGGAGTCGCTGGTCCGTCAGGGCTGAGCCAATATTTACGCTGCTACATTATGACGTAAAGACGCCATTTTCTATCGCAAGTGACAATGTGGAAATAAGAGCACTGCATGCGATCAAGTATTATATGATGTCGAGAAACCAAGCCGACGGTAATTGTGAAGCCCTAATTTCTGTTGTTTTCACTCGAAGCGAATGTACCCATGCGCCATATTTCTGAACCTTGCCTATTGAGTAAAGGGGGCTCACCACAGTTTTTTTGTTCACTATTCATCTGCTCCGCCAATTTCTTTGTCGCCTGACTGGGACTTTTTACTCGTTCCTCATCGTACAAAATTGGACGGCTGGAGCATGACCTGTCCTTCGCTTGAAATTCCCATTTGGAGTATGGAGAAGGCTTTACTCCTCCATGCGCTTCATATATCTCACGAGCAATTTTGGCGGCATTTGCACATCATCTAATGCAAAATTCAAACGGAATTCAAAATGCTCGATTTTGTTTATATGACGGTCTTTTACTGATGTGAAAGTGTACCAAGGGCACTAAAATTAAAAAATCAAGTTCATAGAAGTGAGCGAGATTCGATAAACTGAAGTCCCGGCGGACAAATATCCAATTCGATTAATTTATAAAAAGCGCTTCAATATTTTCAAAAGCAATTCAGTATTTATTAGAGCGATTTCTATTGTCTATGCAAAGAATTTAACGCTTTTTACCCTGAAAAAGCCAGTTCTAACTAACAGATAAAGATATAAAATTTCTTAGAACAAAAATAAACATTATTTAAGTTGATATATTACTGCCTTGCAACCTCATATTGCAATACTTGCGGCTAGAAACCCTTAGGCCGTCTTCAGGCCAAAAATTTTGGCAAATAATCTGCGCCCACTTTCCTAAAATGCCTGAAAATTGCTAGAACAATGGTAGAAATTTTCTGCTCAGCTGAAAATAAATTTATGTCATTATGGTTTAATATAAAACGGCAGAGCCGCTAACTGAAAACTATAATCACTCGCTAAGAATCCCTTTCCGGGCTGCAGAGCGGCCACAGCTAAAAATAAGTGGTCATTAAATTGGTGTTGTTCCCGCGATTATTCGTGTATTTTCCATTACACTCATTCTGTCTCTCCTTAAAGACAATGGCACATGGCCGAGTGTGGATATGCAGTGACCAGTGCAACTCGTAAGACTTTATAGAGAGTTCTAGCCTCAGTATGTCCTACCTCAAACGTCCGGACTATGACGACATCCATGGTTTTGTGGAGAGAGTAGAAGACGTGCTGCTGAGCGAGAGTTCCTGGTCTACCAGCGATTCCGACTGCTCTGGCTGCCTGCACCTCAGCAAGGAAAGTGTCAACATCGAGGAGCCTGTTACAACCTTGGCCGCAGCACCAGCTGACATTGTATCAGAACAGACACCTCTGTGAGTTTCCTTTAACTAACTGTAAGGGATAATGGTGTGTACTAGTCGAGACTTGTGGAAATTCCACAGAACAAAAGTGCTATTCTTCCTTCATGTCTGGACCAGTAACATGGCTAAGAAGTGAGGAACTTTGTGTCAAGTCAGACAGCACATCTGTGGCCTGCGGACAGTAGCCGTTTAGAACTGACTCTTCTCCTTCCTTCCCGAGACCTTGTTGACGATAACCTATTTTTTCCTATCTAATGCTGAAAGTGAAAGCCTAACATGCAAGTTAAAAATGAATAAATGGAAATACAAGCAGAATAATATGATACAAACATATATATGTGTCTATATTGCAGAGATTCGATAAAAAGCAGTTGAAGAAATTTTGTTAACCACGAGTCCACGACGCGCGTTTCGCAGCTCATATCAGCTCATCANAAGTTAAAAATGAATAATTGGAAATACAAGCAGAATAATATGATACAAACATATATATGTGTCTATATTGCAGAGATTCGATAAAAAGCAGTTGAAGAAATTTTGTTAACCACGAGTCCACGACGCGCGTTTCGCAGTTCATATCAGCTCATCAGGTGGGAGGTTCAAAGACTGTCAAATTGATTCTTGACTAGGAGTAAATATTCTACTGGAGAGCGCCCCCAGCTACCGTCGCTGGCAGTAGCTGCCTAACATTGTGACAGTCAAACTGGCTGAGTGGCTGGGTGACAACCAGTTTCAGGGAGCAGCTAGAATACAAGGCAAAAACGCACACTGGAGTCCGGTGGGAATAAGTAAACTTGCGCGCTTCAGTAGTATATTTACTCGAAGATTCTTGAGATTTTGCAAAGTTAGAGAGGTCATCACAGGCAGGGGTAACTATGATACCGGATTATCTAAAAGTATAAATGGTATCTTCAATCAAGCGAAAGTTTCGTCAACCATTAACAATCGTCCGTTGCGTTGACTCCAATTACTGTACGTTCTACAGACGCACAGATGTACCACAGATGACAATTTACAACGAAGATCATAATGTATATTTATATAAATAGTAACAAAATTATTCGTAAAGCCTCCGATACTCATTATTATCGCTAATTTTTTTCTCAAATGCTAGTGTTTGTACAGTCCTAAATTGTTCGTAAGCTGATATGGGTTCATGAAAAGGGATATAAAGCTAAATTTTCGGAAGAGCAAGTTCATTTCAACACGAATAACGAATGAATTTTGCCCGAGGTGCGAAGGCAAAAAAAAGAAAATATTCGTTAGGTTAGAAAAATTGTTGTTGATGCAAAAATACGTATAACATGGTATGCACTTATATTATTATGCCTATTGTGTAGCGCGTTCTAGAATATGCTTAAATGTTAATTCCAGAAAATTAAAATAATGCAACGTAGGACAGGAAGTGTTGTGCCTTGTTATTGACACGTGTATGCCACAATGGGAAAGACAAAAGAGCTCAGTGTTGCCTTGAGGCAAGAGATTACTGACCTAACAGAGTAAATAGTTATGGCAATATTTTCTAACTAGAGGACCTGTACGTGAAAAAATTCACGCAATAATAGATATTGGATTGATCCTCTGTCGGGCTCTCATCCGTAGGTCCCCTTATTCCCTTCGGTAACCTTTCTGCATTCTGCAAGTCTTTCTTAACACTATTTCGTCCAGCCGCCTCATCTCACTCCATTGGTAGCACTTCTTCATTCTTGAGACAGTAGAAGTCTCGTTCTTATTTTATGTTCCCTATCCTCTCTTTTAATTGAACGTGCGTCTTCCATAGTGAGAGACATAAGTAAAATCTTGAGTAAAACACTGCAATAAACTTGAATACAATTAACTCCAGCCAGCTTACATGCAACGTGAGTGCACCGTAGCCATGATGTCTGTCTTTGATGATATCTGCTTCAGTGAAGAGCTACAATATTGGCCTTTGAAGGAATCTGCTTTGTCAGAGAAAGACAGTAAGCTGCAAGAAATAATAGTCTACTGCAAGTGAAAAAATCATCAATTCGTGAGTACTCCGTTGATCATCTGCTGAATTTTTACGTAGTGAACTGAGAGAAAAACATATAAAATTGCACTCCAGAAGCTGCATACAAATTGTTCCGATTTCAAGAAGTGTTTCAAGCAAAAAGTGTCTTTAGATAAAGGGATGAGGATCCCACTTTCGTCTACTTCTGCAACCTGGTCATCGATCTCTATGAAAGCGTACCGGTAACTTAATTACAAAATCTATAACCTTGCCTATTTTTTCATATTTCCTTAAGACGTGAAACAAATACACGAAGGGTTTTCTTAGACAACCTCGAGGACTCGAGCGAAATTAGCATCAAGGAGTGACGTCATCATTATCAACGGCGTCACATTGATGAAGTTATGGCTGAGCAGCCTACGAATATTTTAACTGAAAATTTCGCCAAAAAAATCGTTGTAAATTGCGAATTTAATCCATAAGGTGCATCAATATTTGAAAAGAATATATACCAATTCAGCTATCCACTATATAATAAAACACAGTTGTTGGTCGCTTGTTTGCTTGCTTGCTCTCTTGCTCCCTTGCATCTTTACTCTCTTGCTTGCTCCAATGTTAGTCCTTTTCTCTGTCACGCAGTTAAGAGTTTAATAGGAGAAAATTCATGTACTGAAAAACAAGTTAAGATACCGTACAATTTCAGCGCTTGGAGTTCATAAAGTTCCTACTGTTTAAACTTTCCCGCATGGGCATCCGTGGAAAATGTCTTCGGTAGCCTGAAGCATTCCTGTCAAATAGAACCCAAAGTGTAATTCTCAACAACAAAGTGTCATCCAGACAGCCAGCACTCAGTGGAGTACCACAAGGCACCGTGCNCTGTTCTCTTTCTCATCTTGATCAATGACATGGGGTACGGATGTAATTATGCGGTCCCTTCATCATTTGCTGACGATACACGAATACTAGCTGCTGTGAAATCTGTGGAAGACGTGCTGTCTGTGCTGCGAGATCTAGAAAGTATCTGCCAATAGTCGGTAAAAAATAATATGATCTTTTTTGAAGCAAAATTCGAACTGCTAAAATACGGAAAAAATCAACCACTCTTTGAATCCACGCAATATACCACCAGCGAGGCGCATGAAATTGAGAGAAAAACAGTTTTAAGAGACCTCGGAGTGAGAATGCAAGACGATGCTACGTTTGAAGAGCATATTGCTAGAGTTATCGCAGTGGGAAACAGATGGAGTGGATGGGTTTTACGAACTTTCTCGTCGCGCGAATTAGATGTAATGCTCACACTATGGAAGCTACCAATTCTTCCAAGAATAGAATACCGTTCTCCCCTTTGGATGCCGATTACAAGAAAAAAAAGCTAAACAACTTGAAGGTATCTAACAGTAGTGAGTAAAGCCACGAGATGCACACTCGTGACCTTTGACCTTTGACCTCTGGACCCCGCCTGCTTCCGGTTTCCCAGGCCCTGCCCACTTTCGGTTCGCGCCCCCCGAACCCCCTGCTACACCGAAAGTGCATTGGCAGTCCTAAACCGGAAGGTCAAGGTCACGCGCAAGGTCGCGAGGGTGAAAGGTCACGAGTGTGCATCTCGTGGCCTTACTCACTACTTCTAACGATCGTTCACGGCCAGAATTCTAGGCTTGCAGGAGTACAATTACCACAAACGACTTAGCTGTCTCCACTTGTATTCACTACAACGAAGATTTGAGCGATTCACAATAATATATGTTTGGAAAATTCTGGAACGTATCACTGTGAATGTGAATGAAAGGATTGTTGCCAGACACTCAGAAAGAACTGGAAGGACTTGTGATATACACATCCCAAGCAAAGATGATGGAAAAGCCGTGGCCGCAAGATATTCCAATAGCTTCTCTATACGGGGAGCAAGATTGTTTAACATAATGCCTTCGCATATTCAAACGCCACTGATATAAAAACTATAGAGTTCAAAAATTTGCTGGATTCTCATTTAAGAAGAATACCAGATAAACCAGCGGTCAGCGGTTACGTGCACTGTGGAGATAACTCGCTGCTGGCTCTCTCTTTGGTCGCTAACTGCAGCGTCACAGAAGACACCCAGCAGAGTGACTCCACACGCGTGGGGTGACGTGAACAACGTCACCTAGACTTCTTGCGAAGACCCTCAAGGGCTGTCAAGGGCTTGAGTACAGGTGGCAAATATAGCTCTTGATCTCCGGCCTCTGGATCCCCGCTTTCATTGCTGAATGAAACCGTAATAGTTGAATCCCCAATCAAAAATTTTAGGCGGAAATACCGATGATTATGAGCGGATAGGTTGAAATATAGCAAAATATAAGTGTTTTTCCGGACAAAATAATTTTCAGTGGAATTCCAACCACAAATCAAACGAAACTATTTAAGTGGAATTCCTCATATACGATTAAGGATGAATTTCTTTCAATAACCGTGGTAGGTTATCAACGGATTTCTATACGTACGATCATGAGTGGAATTGCTCCCATTATTTGGGGAAGTATATGTATGGATTGCCATGGATTATGACATGGCTAGAATTCCCAACATATTCGACCAAAATAATATTGCGTGACGATAAGTTTGAATGTGAAACATATAAAAATTCATAGCATAATGCGAAAATTGGGCAATTTTTCAGTTTTTTATTTCCTGTTAATGAATTGCAAAATATGCACGATATGTATGGACGCTAATCGCCTTGACGTTATTTTCATGTATTGTTCCACGATTTTCATCAATGCTTCGCCACTTTAGAGTAGTTACCCATCATTATTATTTGTTTGTTGTATCTCTCGTCAAACAGCATTGCAATCTTTGATTAAATATTGCTCTCTATTTTTGTGTTTATTCAGTTGATGTCTGTAGAATTTCATCAAGAAAATATTCCCATCAGCTCTAAGTCAAATGATGTCAAGTTTTATGTTATTCTTAGCCCTACATACCCTGACAACGGGTATGGCTCAAAACCATTTCTACATTTGGAACTTCCTCTAAGCTGTGTAGTATACGTATCTATTCCGGCTTAGAGTTGAAGAAGTTGTATATATAAACG
>LQNS02278127.1:5645542-5665436 GCA_001587735.2 Parhyale hawaiensis | reverse complement strand
AAGCTTTCGGGCGTTCTTTGTTGCTTGTTTTGTGCAACGCCTTTGAGTATTCTCCACGATTCTTTAGGGTCACTTCTAGCATCGTGAAGCGCATTGTGAAGATCTTTTCGTTTGGCATTCAGGCGTTATGTACGATGAGGGGTGTTACGTTAGATATGGTGAGTAACGTTAGCTACGGTGCGTTATATTAGACTAAGTGCTGCACAAGTTCGCTAGATTAGATGGGATAGTTAGGTTAGAGGATGTGCGGCAGGTTAGATGACAACCGTTACGTTAGATAAAATTCATTTAGGTAGACGTGGGATATAGGTCGTACGACCTGTTCTAAGACTCATACGGAGTATTGGATGCATAACTAGCGTTAGCTTAGACGATATATGTTAAGGTAGACGGGCGTTGTTGAGTTAGACAGAATTNCGTTAGATAAAATTCATTTAGGTAGACGTGGGATATAGGTCGTACGACCTGTTCTAAGACTCATACGGAGTATTGGATGCATAACTAGCGTTAGCTTAGACGATATATGTTAAGGTAGACGGGCGTTGTTGAGTTAGACAGAATTGGTCAAGGTAAGTGACTGGCGTTAACATAGACGCTGTGGTTTCCGTTAAAAAAGCTGCATTAGGCTAAAACTAAGTGAAGTTGTGAAAGCGTAGCGTAGGTGTGGTACATTATTAAAAGTAAAGACGTTCATCACCCGTGGAATTTCTATGGGTCCCACTAGTACTTACTGAAAGTGACAAACAAACAAACGCTGTAAGCGGCTGCGTGCAATATGCGGGGATAACTCGCTACTAGCTGCAGCATCAAGATGAAGAATAACGCCACCTGGACCTCGTCCGAAGAATCATCAAGGTATCAAGGTAAGGTAGGTCCATCATTGTATCTGGGTCCATACAATTTTTCTCATTACGAATGAGTTGTTGAAAACACCAAACATTACTTGTATTAACAAAATAGTAGAGTTTTGTTCAGTATTAAATTTTGCTGCGAACGAGTCATAAAATTAACCGAAAAAATATAAAAATATGCTACCCTAGAGTTACAAGTATCACATATATATATATATATATATATATATATATATATATATATATTTACAAAACATTTCGACACTTTTTTCAACGATCTTAATACACGTTTTTGTTCATTACTTATTTTACTTTGTACAATTCGTGAATACAAATAGAAACAGGCTATATAAAATGTTACGTATCGGTCAGCAACGGTGACCATTTTCAGGTAAGTTAAAATCTGAAAAATACAAAACTCGATAGTAGGTAACATGAAATTAAGTCAAAACGTGTAAAATTTACCTCAAAATGCTATGAATTTCAACGGTAGTTAAGTATCAGATCGTAGCACTTGTACGTGCAACTGATATTATGAATCCGGAGCAACATTTGGCTCAGAAGTACATTTGCGCACGCAATAGAGAGCCAAATCATAAAACCCATGCCAAAAAGTTAGGGTAACGTAACCCGTACAGGCCCTTGAAGAATTGCTATCGCGGCTCAGATTCGGTCACTTGCTAATACTGATCTGCGCAAAGCTTTGATCAAATTAGTTCAACCTTCAAGCAATATATCCTAATATAATAAAAAGCTTGGTGTATTGATTTATTTATATCGTATCCTGTCCGCTCTTAAGGATATAGGCGGAAAATAGGCCTGGTTGCAGATTTTGTAATCAAGTCGCGTTTTCATGAAGATCGATGACCAGGCCTCAGAAGATGGCGAAGTGAGATCCTTATCCCTTTACCTGAATGCCCTTTTTACATGAAACACTTCTAACAATCGAAGGAAGTGTGATTTTATAGCTTTTTTTTCTCTCAGGTCACGTCGTATAAATTCAGTAGATCGTCAACAGGGCACTCACGAAGGAATGATTTTTCACGTGCAGTAGATAATTATTTCTTCAAGCTTCCTGTTTTTCTTTGACGGAGCAGTTATTTCTTCATCGGCCAAAATTTCAGCACTTCAATAAAACAGATATTTAAGCTTGGCGGTATTATGGCTACAGTATGCTCATATTGCATATAAGTTGAGTGGAGTTGCATTCAAGTTTATTGCAGTGTTTTACTCATGGAGCTTCGTTAGCTCCTTGGTTTTACTCAAGATTTTACTTCCGCCTATAAATACGGAAGAAGCACGTGAAAGACGGAGAATGGAGAAAACCTAAGGATGAGAGTACGTCAAATTATCAATGAAAAAAAAATGAAGAAGCACTTCAGAGAAGCGAAGATTACGCACTGGCCTTTATAAAGAACACAAAGCACTTATTGCGTGATTTTTTTTGGTTGGTTGGTTGGTCCGTCTCTCCGTCACACTGTTAACGATTTAGATAGGAGAGAATTCATCTACTGAAAAGCAAGTTCAGATATCATTAAATTTCTTCCCATTGATTAACCCTGATAAATATAGCCTCTGAAATATACGGTCAAAAGTGGAAACACTATATTTTCTGAACCTCGCTTCGGTGTCAAAACTAGCTCTGTAATTTTTGATATGACGATGATAAATTTTCTTCTGAGCGTGGTAGAAGAAAGGTGGTACTTTTGATGGAGTTTTTAATCTTGTCGGGCATAAGCTAAGCCTATATCGCATGTTTTTAGCTGAATTTGTAGCAGCTCGAGAGGCTCAATCTTGGTTGGAGTCTTCGTTGCTTCCGGGTATAATCCATTTCACTTATGCTTTCTTTACCTGAATCTTTTCGTAGCAGTTGAAACTCCAAGCTGAACAGACGCCTTTTTATATTCAGCTTATATTGGAGCCAAATTTCGCTCCTTTAGGTTTAAGTGGGCCGGCTGGTAAGTACGTAACGGTAGGTAAGCCCTGAGAATTTCCGGTGAATTCTTTTGACTGAACAATATTTTCTTAGCGCTGATCTACGTTTGATCAATACAATACTGGAATATCCCGCCTGCCGGTATGAGACCCATTTTACAGCAAAATCTACATGTACTGGGAACCGTAACGATAAAAAGCTTAATTACAAAATTATTGCCATCAATTTTTCACGGCTGGGCCCTCCAGTACTTAAATACTAAACTGAGACTCAGTTGAAGAATAAAAAAAGAACAAAAATGTAAATCTTCAGCAGTTGCATCGTTGCTCGCAGCGGTACAGCTACGGCAGTACTAAGTTTGCAAGACGTCTGAGCAGCCGCGCCTGTGCGTCACCTCTTTGGCTCTGCGCTCGGGACGTAGTGGAGAGATGCCGAGGCCACATATACATTCGCACACACAACTGGCAGCGAGGATGAGCAGCTCACTCATCCTGTTAAAGTATATGTTAACTCGGAAGCATAGATACGGTGGCATGGACGGCATGCGAGCTACACATCTTCACATCACGTTGTTCCTGCGGAAGTACTGTGTGGCCTCGGCATAATGCAACGAAAACTCACACGCTGACAGAAAAGCGTATCTTACCTTGATGATTATGATGATTCTTTGGACGAGGTCCAGGTGGCGTTACTGCAGGGGACCCCCATGTGCACCTTTAACAGAGGTGATGCCGCAGTCCGTGACCAGCGGGAGAGCTGTCAGCGAATTATCCTCACACTGCACGTAGCTGCTTACAGCTGGTTTGTCTGTCACTTGCGGTAGGTATGCGTCCGTACGTTTTTGAACTTCACTGTATCAACACCGGCAGCGTTTTGAGTGAGACGGGGCCTTTCCCTAAACAGCCTCGCACCCAGGCAGTGACACTATTAGAGTACTTGGTGGCTATTGCATCACCTCCATTTTTGATCGGAATTCGGACTTCACAACTACGACTAATACGGTCTGAGTATCTTGCAAGAATCCCCCAATTAACATTAATAGTAACTCCTAGAATTTATCAAACATTTGTGGCTGTGAACTGCTCGAATTTTCGTTGAATTGAGTACATTTGAAGGTGGGCAAGTCTTTCGTGATCGTTTGATTCTTGCGAGCCTCGTATTTTACCAGTGAACGATCTCTGGGTAGCCTCGAGGGGCTCTAGGTCTTTCCGTTTGCTCGGCATCGAGAGAGGTGAACAGTATTCTACCCTCGGCAGTGTCACTTGTTTCTATAGGGTGGTTCATAGACTACACAATACTTGCCTGGCCACTGAAATCGGCCATTTTGCAAATTGGCCTGAAGGTCAATTTATGTAATACAGTATATGATAAAAAAGTTTCTAATTAACTTAGGAACCTCACACATATTCCTTGTGATGTAAAGACTATATTCATGGTAAAAACCTGATTCGTATATAAAAGCCATTGAAAAGGGGCGTATATTGTTTCTAGTTAAGTCTAAAATAACTGTAGCATCGCCCTTATTCCTAGAAATCTGGAAATTTGCAGATAAAATCACTGCGTACATGAAATTGGCACATTTATTAATGTGAGAAACAGAAAGTTTGTCTCTGTGGAACCAGTGGCTGTAAAAGAGGGCGGTCGATGCTGCGTTAGCTGAGCAGGCAATTAAGGGGTGGGGGCGCCATTAGGAGGTAAGGACCTGGACATTTGACGAGTATAAATTATAAGCTGATAACGCAGCTCAATTATGGCGGTTTGTGCCCTTATAATTTTGCTTAATGTGTCCCTTTACAAAGCCCTGTACTGGAGACTGAAGTATAACATCAAAAAGTTGATTGTGGATATTACTAGCCTTATGCACTTTCTTGAAGTGCATTCATCGTGAATGAAGTTCTTCAACTTTGCAAATTTCCTACGAAATATGCTGTAAATATTCGTTTTCTTGTACAGTTGCACTTGCAGTTAATCTAAATAGTCAATTCAAAGAGGAACTCAGTTTTCTTCTGTGGGAAGCTGGTAAGGTATTTTATAGTCAGAAATTGTCATGAAGCTATAGTGTTTAGGTACGTTACGGCACACGTGTCATGTGGTGCTAGCTCGCTGTTTAAGCCCTGCACGCGGTAACGCGCATTCTCTGAAATAAATCTTCTTAGGCACTGTAAAATGACGACGATGATTCTCGGAGTCGGCTAAATTTGTTATCTGACCACTACTGCTGTTTAAATAGAGCTGTTTACAAATTACAATTCACACTGCTGCAATATGTTAACAGCTTATAACACATCACACTGCGATGTCTATTCTGAGAGCGCATTCCTCCATCAAGCAAGAAAATGGGAACGAAAAATTCAAATTGGTTCTGAAACCATGATTTTCTTGGTATGAAAACCAAAATCTAATCATTTATTCATTTTTATGGTATTAACAATTTCTGTAATTTTCGTGTAGTTTCCATTCCTAACTTTTTGAGCTATGCTGCTAACAAAAATTATGACAAACATCAGTCAAACACACAAACGGACCAACCGATCATCACCAAAATTTAATCATTTATGTCTTTTAGTATTACTAAACTAACACATCCTGTAAATTTCATAAAGATCCATCCATCCGTAACTTTTTAACTTATTGTGCTAATAAGCATAAAATCAAACGCGACGACAAACACACGAACGAACAAACTGATCAACACAAAAACTTGGTTATTTACTCTTCGTAATATACCTAACAACTCATGTAAATTTCATGCAAACCCGCTTATAACTTTTTGAGTTGTAGCCTTATGAAAAAATAGGCACACAAACAAACAAATGAACGGATTTTCACCAAAAGTTAATCATCTGTTACTGTTAACATGCCTAACAAGCCCTGTAAATTTTTATAAAGATCAGTATATAACTTTCTGAGTAATCTTGGTGACTGACAAACAGAATAAGAGACAAACAAACGAACAGACAAACACAACAAAAACAAAACCTCCTCTTTGGCGGAGGTAATAAAGAAGTTATAAATTAAACTTACAAATTCACAAGTTCAAAATTATTGGCACCCTTTTTCTATTGATCGATTGTATGACCTTTAGCGTCAAGTACTTGCTGCAGTCCATTGTTATAATTTTTCACCAACTCGAAGCACTTTACTGCCGAAACGTCACTCCACTCTTTCATACAAATTTTTTTAATTGAGTGAGGCTACTTGTTTTTTTTGCTCCATTAATCTACTCTCAACTTCAATATTATCCACAGATTCTCAATTGGATTTAAGCTTGGGCTCTGGGACGGAAACTCCAAAGCATAGTTAGTTCAGTCAGCAGGCTGTGCTGTGAAAGTGATCTGGTTCATCTGTTCCATAGGAGAGGTGTAGATTGTACAACAATGAGAGACATTGGTTGTACTCTTCTGTCCCTGCCCTCAGGGTCTTTAGGAGGATTGCATGTGCTGCGGTTGATGCGCACTCTTTCACTTTGGAGAATGTTAGATACCAAACTTATCAGTTCAGTCGGTGCTTCTTGACCTGGTCTATTTCGGTTTGGAATTCATTGCCGGCTTCGGCTTTTGCTCGTGTTGGCCTGCAGGCGTTTAAGTCAGCTGTTGATGGCTTTTTGTTGGATTTTCTTTAGCAGCACTTCAGGCTTCCCGGTGTTGCATAATGCATCGTTTGGGTTGTACTACCTGTCCGTGGTGGCCCGAGAGTGAAATTTTATTTAATAATCTATAATATTAATAGCGTAGTTCCTTCGTTCGTTCCTTCGTTCCTTTCTTCCTTCGTGTGTTACGCTCTTCAATAATAGGAGAAAATTAGAGCGAATAGTTTTAAAACTCAGCGGATCGATGACGAGGTGGCAGCAGAAAGCTTAAGTGAAAGCCTTATCCCTTTATTATCTGAATGCATGTCTAGCCACGTTGGATATTCTGGCGATCCTGTTCCCATCTGATGGAATTCAGTAGGCAAATTGCAGAAGAAAGCTAAATTTGAAATATGATATTAATCGTTATTGAAAATGAATGCANTTACATTCCTCCCGACACGCACGGTTGTTGTATGCTGGCCCAAAATTTTGGTCGTCCTGGCTGCTTCCCTCTATAAGCAGTAATTATTAAATTCAATTTCTATTGCTCTCTCGGAATGGCAGCATCAAACAACAACAACAACAAAAAATCCGCATAAAAAGAATTTTTTTATACATAATCATTTATTCCTTTTAATGGTATTAACAATTTCTGTAATTTTCGTGTAATTTCCATTCCTAACTTTTTGAGGTTTGCTGCTAATAGAAATTATGACAAACATCAGTCAAACACACAAACGTACCAACCGATCATCACCAAAATTTAATCATTTATGTCTTTTAGTATTACTAAACTAACACATCCTGTAAATTTCATGAAGATCCATCCATAACTTTTAAGTTATTGTGCTAATAAGCATAAAATCAAACGCGGCGACAAACACACAAGCGAACGAACTGATCATCACAAAAACTTGGTTATTTACTCTTTGTAATATACCTAACAACTCATGTAAATTTCATGCAAATCCGCTAATAACTTTTTAAGTTATAGCCTTATGAAAAAATAGGCACACAAACAAACAAATGAACGGATTTTCACCAAAAGTTAATCATCTGTTACTGTTAACATGCCGAACAAGCCCTGTAAATTTCTATAAAGATCAGTTTATAACTTTTTGAGTAATCTTGGTGACAGGCAAACAGAATACCAGACAAAGAAACGGACAGACAAAAATAACGAAAATATAACCTCCTATTTGGCGGAGGTAATAAAGAAGTTATAAATTAAATTTACAAAATCTCAAGTTCAAAATTATTGGCACCCTCTTTCTAATGATCGATTATATGACTTCTAGCATCAAGTACTTGCCGCAGTCTTTTGTTATAATTTTTCACAAACTCGAAGCACTCTACATCCGAAACGTTACTCCACTCTTCCATACAAATTTCCTTAATTGAGTGAGGCTCCTTGTTTTTTTTTCTCCATTAGTCTCCTCTCAACTTCAATATTCTCCACAGATTCTCAATTGGATTTAAGCTTGGACTCTGGGAGGGAAACTCCAAAGCATAGTTAGTTCAGTCAGCAGGCTGTGCTGTGAAAGTGATCAGATTCATCTGTTCCATAGGAGAGGTGTAGATTGTACAACAATGAGAGACATTGGTTGTACTCTTCTGTCCCTGCCCTCAGGATCTTTAGGAGGGTTGCATGTGCTACGGTTGATGCGCACTCTTTCACTTAGGAGAATGTTAGATACCAAACTTGTCAGTTTAGTCGGTGCTTCTTGCCCTGGTCTATTTCGGTTTGGAATTCATTGCCGGCATCGGCTTTTGCTCGTATTGGCCTGCAGACGTTTAAGTCAGCTGTTGATGGCCTTTTGTTGGAATTTCTTTAGCAGCACTTTAGGCTTCCCGGTGTTGCATAATGCATCGTTTGGGTTGTACTACCTGTCCGTGGTGGCCCGAGAGTGAAATTTGAATAATAGTAATTAATATCATTGTTCTCCAGCTACTCCCTCGTCAAATTAGTTGAATGCTTCAGGTCGTTATCCTGCATAAACACCAACGTCGGCCGCATGGTAGTTCCTTAGCTGATTCTTCAAGCTATCATTCATGATTTCTACGTAATCTTCTTTTTTCGTAATACCGTTCACCTTCAGCAAAACATTCAAAAAATAATCAAACCTCCGCCACAGTGCTTCACTGTTGGTACGGTGTTCTTGGGCAAAAAGGCTTCGCCAGATTTTCTGTAAGCAGGTGGAACACTATTATGACCAAAGAGCTATTTCATCCGATCATAAAACTTGCCGCAAGAAGACAATACTAATACTTTTGTCAGTGTGACGCGTCGCAAGCTCCATCCTTGCTTCAAAATGTACAGGCTTGAGTAATGGGGTCTTTCTCGGACGACAAGCTTTCAATCCAGCTCTCTTCAAAACTCTTCCAACTGTGTGTCGAGATACATTAGCTCCAGGGTCACACTGAGCATCTGCAATGTCATTTGCAGCGGCCCTTGGGTTTTGGTTGGAATATCTAACATTCTTTCGCTCTGCTCTCTCGGATAAAATCCTTTTCCTTCCACGCCCTATTTTGTTTTTTGACATGGCCTTTTTGAGCCTGCTTCTTCGTAATAGCTCGAACAGTCGACTTTGAATGCTTAAGCTTTTGGAAATCTTATCATAACCTCCCCTTTACATTACAAGCTACAACACGTTTACTGAAGTCTTCACTGTGTTTTTTAACCTTCACCGTCACAATAATCTCTTATTTCTCTGAAAATATACTGTAACAATTATCTGAAATTAAATAATACCAATATTACCGTAAAATATCATTTGAATGCAAAGTTCTGACAATAAATATACGTAGGAAGACTTTTCAAAGCAGAATTACCCAGTATTCACGCCTTGAATCGGCAAAAATAATAAACCGTGTCAATAATGATGAACCTGCAATATTCACACATCTTCTCACTTTCCGCTCTGGAGTGAGGGCTATAGAATTCGACTCCCGTCTTGCACGTGGCATAAGAGGCAACTGAGCGATTAACCTTCTATCCCTTCTCATCGGCCACCGGCTGCTGCTTGGCAGGCGTATGAGCCTGGAGAAGGTGGGGTTGTGGGAACCCTAATGCGAGGAAATGCGTATGAAAGGCGGATGAGTTCCATGGATCCAACGGCAACCAGAGAGAAGATCACATGACTGTTGCCATAGCCGTGTGTCCGGCATTCATGAGTTAGCTCCTCTCTCTACCTCTCGAAAGCACAATCGAGACTCTTTTTTTTTCTTCCTTCCATTTTTTTCTTTTTTCTTCTACTGTGCTAATCCCGAACTGGGAGCGGCAGCGCCATTGGAGGTTGGTGGAGGTTCCCACATATCCACCGTGACTGTCGGTCCCCCATAACCTAGCGATCCTGGGGGTTGTATAAGCCCCGCTCGGTATGCAGCTCTGCCAAGTGGATCGTAATTCTGCCTATGCTAATCATCTGTTTATGGGATTTCCTTTTCTATTTTGTATATTTCTGTATTTTTCTGCACATATCTGTATATTTCTGTTTGTATCTTAATTTCTAGTCTATTTCTTCATGGTGATGTGGAGAGCAGCCCGCGACCGTATGCGAACCTCGCGGAGCTTGGTTTTGTGTTCCGTGGTGCGGATCTCGTGTGCTGGTCCGAGACGCTGGTGTCGGGTAGGAGGCACGATGCGGAGCTTGCCTTGGCGGGTTTTCAGTCCCCTTTTCGCATTCTGGTGGGATCGGGGCCTGGATTTCGCTGCATGCACGTCTCTGTCCGGAGTGGTTTCTGCGTTTACGGGCGGTCAGTGTACGAGTGCACATGTCATGAGATCATAGTAGTGAGGTGTGTGGCCGTCTGAATAATGTCTATTTATTCTCCTTATATGGGAGCCCTACAATGGATGATTCTCTGTAAGACTGTTTGCTGACGGGGATGGCCTCGATCCAGAGTACTGATCCTAAGTCGGTGTTTGTTTTTGTGGGGGATGTTAATGAACACCACAGGGACTGGTTGAGGTCTGTGTCACCTACTGATGGCCATGATGAGGTTGCGTCAGAGTTTTGCACCTTATCTAGTTGTGTACAACTAATCCGTGGGTCCACGCATATTGCTGTCAATTGTCTCGACCTCGTCATGACTAATGTCCAGGACTTGATGACTGGGTCAGTTGGCTCCCCTATAGGCACCTCAGACCACTCACATCTTGTTGTGTCCTTGGACCTGAACAAGGTTTTTCCTGTTGTAGACACCAATAGGGTGAATTTCGTTAAAAGTAGGGATAACTGGAATGCTACTACTAGAGCAGTAAGGGCGTTACTTTGGCGGCAAATTATCTGCGGTGTGGATCCTATCTCTGAGCTTAACGACTTGACTGTGTCTTTTTCTGAGAATTTTGTCCCAAAGACGACTATTCTTGTAAGGTCACGGGAAAAACCGTAGTTTGACGACCAGTGTCGGTTAGCCTTTGAAGCTAAACATGCTTGGCAGCGTTTGCGTAACCGCTCGTTGTGGTAGACCTATGTGGATCGTAGAGCCCAGTCTAATCGTGTGTATGAGGAGGGTACAGCATCGTCAGAGGCAGCGTGCCAGGGAGTCTCTACTGAGTATTGACCATCCACATCGTTGGTGGAGGGATCGAAAGGGTTCAGTTTTCGGTGCTGAACCTTCGTTACCACCTCTTGTTGGCCCAGGTGGTTGTATCAGTGCTGATTCCTAGGCTAGGGCGGAACTCATGTAGGCTCACTTTGACAGGAAGCAGAGCACAGATGTGTTGTCATTGCCTAATGGATATCACCCTGAACCTCGCTTAACCTCTTTGGCGTTCAGATCTGGTACAATCAAAGAGCTGCTTGAGGGTCTTGATCCTTATGGAGGTGTGGACCCGGTGGGCACGTTTCCTCTATTTTATAAGCAGCTTGCTGGCGTTTTCGCCCCTATGCTTGGAGTGATCTTTCGGCGCCTAATACGGTTCTGAAATTTTCCCCGTCGTTGGAGTCCTGGGAATATTATTCCCATTCCCAAGGGTCCAGTATCGCTCATGTTACCAAGAACCGACCTATTACGCTGACGCCTATTTTGTTGAAGGTGTTCAAGAAATTGGTCGCTTGTAAGCTTGATCGTTTTGCTGAGGCTACGGGTTTGCTGCCTGCTGGTTAGTGTGCGCACATAACTGGTTTAGGTTGCTGTAACGCATTGTTGTCGGTGTCCCACCATTTGTAGTCTGCCCTAGATTGTGGGTCTGAGGCACGCTATGTACAGTTGGACTTTAGTGTGGCGTTTGCCAGGGTCAAGCGCTTGATGTGGGTGGTAGGGTTCTGTCAATCATTCGTCATTTTGTATCTGAGGGAACGCAGAGTGTGTATGTTGACGGTTTTTTTGGGTGCCTCAGTTGCGGTGGAGTCTGGCGTCCCTCCGAGTAGCGTACTTGGTTCACTGCTGCTCGTTATATGTACTAGTGACAAGCTCTCTTCTCTAGAGAACACGATGATCAACTAAGCTGACGATCCACTCTAATAGCAGTGATACCTGCCCCAATATGCGTAATGCTGTCGCCTAGTCTCTGACTGTCGCGCATTAGTGCGTAGTGCTCGTCCTGGAGTATGAAGCTGAATGCCATTAAGACCAAATCCATGATTGTCAGTCGGTATCGGACACGTTCAACACAGCATCTGCATCTGAAGATATATTATCTTTTGCTTCAAGAGTTTAGCTCCTTTGAAGATTCTCGGTGTTGTCTTTGATGACAAGCTTACTTTGAGCCGCCTACTAGGCGACTGGTGTCACATGCTTCCAGTAATATTGGGCTCCTGTGTAAGGCGAATTCTGTGTTTGGTGACAGTGAGGCTGTCCGCAGATGCTTTTGTACTGCTTATGTTGGAGCATTTCTCACCGGCCTTGGCTTCAGCTTCTCACAGTCATTTGCGCCTGCTGGACTGACTTGTTTGTTCAGCCAGCTGAGAATCTGTCCCATAGAAGAGAGGTGTCTGAACTCAGTATGTTTTATAAGGTGTACAGCAATGAGGGACATTGGTTGTATTCTTCTGTCCCTGCTTTCAAGGTCTTTGGGAGGATTACACGTGCTGCGGTTGACGCGCACTTTTTCCCTTTGGAGAGCGTTAGATGCCGAACTCGTCAGTTCAGTCGGTGCTTCGGGCCCTGGTCTGTTGGGGTTAAGAAATTCATTGCCGGCATCGGCTTTCGGTCTTGTTGGCCTGCAGGCGTTCAAGTCAGCAGTTAATGGCTTTTTATTGGATTTTCCTTAGCAGCGTTTCGGGCTTCCCGGTGTTGCAAAGAGCTTCATTTGGGCTGTGTTACCTGTCCGTGGTGACCCGAGAGTGAAATTTTAATAATAATAATTATTATTACATCGATTTTTAAAATTCTGATTGTTCCATCGGAGAGAACAGGTGACAATACATACGACTGTATGTATGTAACTTTCATTCCAACATTCTGCATAGGATTTTAAGAGCAATTTGCGTGTTTTATTGCACAGTGCCAATAAATATGCTCATGACTGTACTATAAAGCTATTGAACTTATGGAAATACTCGCTTTCTGGACTATGCAATACAGGACAGTGGGGTGTAAAACGAACACTTTTCTCCCGTTCCACGCTACATAGAAATACAGACATCTGTTTAACTTATTTTGCGCAACTAGTCGATCTCAAGTAAAGCACTTCAATGGTCACTACCCACAAACTAGAGGGTGCTGATAGTTACACTGAAGGGCCCGTGTTCGTGTCTACCAGTGTTGTGGCGCTTGACGTGCTGAGTCAGCGTCTGGTGTCCACGTACTATTGTGGGGATACCGACCCATCCAGAAATGGGAGAAATGGGGCGTGGGAGCAGGTCCTGGAATTGCGCAGTTCATCGGTGCTACCAAAGCTTGAAGAACTGTGGTCGTCTGTAGCCGCACACCAATCTGGGGCAGTTCGCCCATATTTGTAACACAAACCAGTAAGATCTGTGGGTTTCCCAGTTACCTTTACCTATCTAGAAAGTGGCGACAAAAAAGTAACGCAAAAAAACGCTGTCGTAATACTACTTACTCTATATTCCATTCAGATAATTGTGACTTCAAAGGCCTGAAACTACATATTAAATTGCCTTAAAGGTGGTTCTCTAAGAATAATAGCCAACTCTCAGAAGAAAAAATAGTATTTGGATAATATCGGCAAAGTTTCTTAACTAAAATGTTTATGTTTTCATTTTAGCATTGTGCACTACGCAAACGATCTGTAGGTATTTTGTGTGAGAGAAAAATATCTAGTAATCGAAATGTTGGTTAGGCAAAGAAATCCCTATAGGCAAAACATTCAATACGCCACTGTTGTAGACAAAATATCCGTAGGGGAATGATCCGGGGGCCACTTGTCCGTAGGCTATTCGCCCGGCAACGGTTCAACAGATCACATAAGAATTAATGTAGTGATGTATTATTTACCATAATTTTCTGGTTGCCAATATGTTCCAAGTTCGTGCCACGATAATAGTTTCATTCTTTTTTATATATTACAGATGATTCAACTTTTCCATTTGCTTTGAAACTTTTCGGGCAGACGTGTCTACATATGGCCACACTTTCACCGGAATTTCATTATAATCCCAACGAAATTTTATGAGTTATTGCAATTAACGTGATTATTTAGTGTGCCACTCTATTAACTTTTTTTAGAAATCTTTAAAAATGGGAGAGGCTACAGGTCTGTTTGAGGCAGAAAAAACAAAATAGTAAAAGATATGGCTAAAAGAACACCTGTTAAGGATATTGCTGTTTCAAATGGCCGCCATGTTGATATGGTGATGTGTTTTTTTAGCCGACCCTTCACCAAGGCCTCCTGCAAGCTGTTAGTACTCGTGATCTTCGTAATGTGAATATTAAGGCAATTGTTAACGAAGCCCGGACAAACCTCGAAGGCTATCTTTAGCGAAGTAAGTCTCCACGAAGTCTCGAAAACAACAAGATGCCGGTTGCTGAGAAACATGGGAAAAGTGTTACACTTGAAAAACGACCTCCTCTGACGGCCAGGCACAAGAATTCACGGCTGAAATGGGCTCGAGAGCGTATGAAGACAAACGTGAATATAGTACTTTTCTTCTATGAAACCAGGATAACTCTGAACGGACCAGACAGTTGGGGAAAGGATGGTTAGAAATGGCCAAGAGCGTCATACTCGTTTCCGCTGCCAATAGGGCGGAGGGTGCGTTATAATTTGGGAGGAATTATTGGTGATGAACTTGTTATCTCCGCGAAGGAGGTTATGTTTTCGTCGTGTTTGTCTGTCATCAAGATAACTCAAAAAGTTATGAACCGATTTGGATGAAATTTACAGGGAATATTAGATATGTTAGGAGGAACAGATGATTAACTTTGGGTGAAGATATGTCCATCCGTTTGTTTGTTTGTTTGTCTACGTCATTTTTCTCGATGCCATAACTCATAAAGTTATGGATGGATTTTGATGAAATTAACATTAGTTGTTAGGTATATAACAAAAAGTAGATGACTAAATTTTGGTAATGGTCCGTCTGTTCGTTCGTTTGTCATTGTTTTTAATTTGATGCTTGTTAGCACAATAACTCAAAAAGTAATGAATGGATCTTTATGATATTTATAGGAGTTGTTAGTAATGGTAAAAGACATAAATGATCAAATTTTGGTGCAGATCGGTTGGTTCGTTTGTATGTCTGACTCATATTTGTCATAACGTTTGTTAATTGTATAACTCAAAATGTTATGAACGGATCTTCAAAAAAATTGAACAAGCTGTTATTATTACTAGATTTTGGAGTTTATGCAAAGAAAATTATTGTTTCAGAGCCAATTTGAATTTTTGCTACCGTTGGCTCACTTGGCGGAGGTATGCGCTCTCAGAGTGCTCTAGTTTGTTCTGTGCTAGTGCCAGATGGAGTGAAAATAACTTCTGTGGCTTATTGTCAGCTCCTTGAGTGGGCCTTGCTTCCATGGCTGGGTGACGTTCTACTGCAGAAGCGTTGTAGGTTAATATTTCAACACAATAATGCCCCGTCTCACTCTGCAAAGGCAACACAAGTGTTCTTGTCATTGTTAGGATTGAATGGCGACCGTTTGATGGTTTGGCCGGCATGCTCTCCTGATCTGAATTCTTTCGAAACTTGTGGGGGATTCTGTAGCAGGCTATTTACAAGAACAAGAATGGAAGGCAATACACTTCAAGATAAAACTTATGGACAGCTATCAAGACATCTGCAAGCGCTATTCTGCATTCTGAAATAAAAACTTGACAGAATCTGTCGACAAGAGGATTTGACTTGTTTTCCAGAAGAAAGGTTCTTATGTAAACTATTAACTATGTACTTCATTGTTTTTGATTATATATGATTGGACTCTTTTGCTTAAATAAAACTTTACATAATCATACATTTTTACTGTTGACATTTCCTGATAATGACAGTTTATAAAAATCTGTTGAAGCGGATACCGCAGCACGCTTGAAAAGTGATCAAAACCATCAAACTTTTCTTAAATGAAAACTACACATGAACATGTGCTGAAAATTTATGACAAGGTTTCATTTATAGTCCCAAACACACCATAAAAATATTAGCTATTCAACAGAGATCGCTTTAATTGTACGTTTCAGAATGAGTTTGAGCTATTATCGTGGCACGGACTGTAGTAGTTCACATACAATTGAAAGTTCACTTCATACACTGTTACCATACTCATGTTTTTTTTTTTGTTACAAAGCTGTACACAGTACATTGAAGGTCCTTAGAACGCCCAGCTGTGACGTAATGCAATCCTTTCTACAGCAGAATTTAATAAAAAAACTTAATTTATACATTTTTTCCACACGGCAGAGTGGCTCAGTCGGGACCAGACCGTCGTAGGAAGAGTTCGACATCTCGCCTCTCCGTTGCAGGTGGGTTGTTTGCTATTACGACTGTGCTATGTTTTACGCAGAGCTTTTACCCCGCACAGGCATACTATAGCTGCAACTTTGTTGTATGCGGTATTAGCAAAGATCTTAAGGAGAGTTTGTATGAGCATTATCTGAGTATTGTAAGCGGAATTGGATCATTTGCAGTGGCGCAGACTTTTGTCCTTAGCAAAATTTTCGTTTACAGCCTATCTCAACACACGCTAGCTACCATGTGTCGGAGGGAACTTACCTCGTAACTACCTACAGTGCATAGTATCTAGAGAAAGCAGACCCGCCTTCTTCATGAAAGCATTCAATTCAACATTCATTTTCATACTTCTCATACCATATCTTGTCAGCGAAGTTGGATTTAATTTAGGATAGATCCTTATAGATCTTAAAAAATCTTTTTTTATTACAAAGCGATTTTGGACTAGAGCATGAAAACATAAGCATCAAATACGACGGTGTCGGTTAGAACAGTTAATTAACAAATAATTGGAGCTACTTGTTGCTTCATATAAGCAGCTTGCTGCACCACATCGAATCTATGAATGCTCAAGAAATCCGCCACATTTTGATGTACTGTAAAAACGTTTCTCAACTCTTGCAGATCTTCATAATCAATTTTTGGTTTTTAAAGTTATATCGATTTTGAAATAAATCTTAAAAATAAAAGTGCTCCATAAGGCGATGCCGGTTAGAGCAACTGTATCATTCACTCAATGATACATCGACCGTCAGCAAAACCATCAAATGCCTCCTAAAGAAGCGTATCACTGACCACTTGATGATGTACCAGCTCATTCTTAATACCCAGATCGGCTTCCGAGATAGAAAAAGCTGCCTCACTAACTTATTAAGCTTCTTTTCGAAACTTATAGAAATCAGAGATCCAGAAAAGTGGTAGATCTCATTTACAAAAAGCAGATGACAAAGTCCTCCATCAATGTTTAATAAAGGAATCGAAAGCTCGAGGCATCCAGGGAGGCTATTCAGGCTGGATCCGAACGTTTCTTACTTGTCGGAGGCAGCGAGTAACGTTGCAAGGTGCAACGAGTGACTGAACGCCGCTCCCATCTAATGTTCCGAAAGGTAGCGTGCTTAGCCCATTTCTGTTCATAATTTACATCATTGATCTTGAGCTTACCATCCGCAGTAAAATCAGCAAGTTTACAGATGACACTAAACTATGTCATCCTGCCGTATCAGCCAGGGATAGAATCGAGCTCCAAATCGACCTTGGCCGTCCCATATGAGTAGAATGCACCGTCACGTGTCAGATGAGGTTTGATGTCGACGAATGTTCAGTAATGTACGTAGGGTTGAAGAACTCCTCAGACCCCCTCGCTCGAATTTGTAGCTGTCACTCAACAACGTGATATAGGCATGCTTATCACAAACAAAGTACTACACGGTCAGTCAGCAAGAACTGACAAGACTGCCAAAAGAGCAAGCAGTGTTCTAGGATTCACTGCCAGGAATTTTGAGTACAAATTCAAGGCCATAATCATTAATATTCTCTGTACACAACACTAGTGCTTCCGCATTTAGAATTTGTAAGTTTTGTTGCCAAGCCAGTGCTGTTGTATCCATAAAATGGAAAGAATCCAACGCAGAAGCAAAGTTGATATCTCAACTGCGAAACACGCAATACGAGTGTTGCCTACAGGAAGCCGGTCTCATCTTTCTCAAGCAAAGACGACTCAGGGGTAACTATTAGAAACAGTCCAGTATCTGAATGGCTTCAACGGCGTCCCTACAAAGGGACGTCTTGACAGAACTGTTGATGGCCGCCTCTGAAACAACAAGCAGAAATGCAAACGTAAAGATTGAAGAATTACTCGATGTAATCATGTAAGCCACTTGCATTTTCATTACCAGTGAACATTTAGAATAGATTACCTTTAGAAGTTCTCGGGGCAGAGACTGTTAATATGTTTAAAATTCCTTTCGACCAACATTGGGCAGCACCTCCACGCCTCCATAGCTACGAACTCCTCCCAGGCGTCACAAACTCTAAAATCTTCAAAGGCTACCCGAATCCATTATCTTTAATGGCCCAACTAACTTAAGGAGATCAACTCAGATTTCTAGAAACTTTTTTATTTGTGGGCCAATTGTTCTAAAATTTGCACAGTTTGTGCAAATTTTGAAAACGAAACACATTTTGCTCATGTAACTTTTTGAATACGGCCTTAGTTTTTAAGAAACTAGGAACCTTTATGGAAATTTCAAAAGATTATAGAGAAGTGTATGAGTTTTTACTTGAGAGCAAAAACCAAGAGAACTTTGGAATCCTTGTAATACAGTACCGCCCAAAACTGCCAAAACTGAGGGACACATTTTCAAACCGGCACAACTTTTTTCTAACCATGCCAGGTACTTCTTCTGCACACTATTAGCCAGTAAGATGTTGATTATTGCGTTAAAATTTGAGACTTGTATGAATGATAATAAAAAAGTTATAATCGAAAAGCTTTGCTCTTGAAATTTATAACGCACAAAACTAAGGGACAAAAAATGAAAAATTCAGTTAATTTCTCATTCAGTCCCTATTTCTTTATTTACATCGAAGACAAAGTTTGATACTGCCATTTGTAAACATTGCTATTCGTTACATAATGGCACCACGTCAGAAAGTTTATTATATCCTGAGACAAGATATCATCAAGTTGCACAAGAATAATTTTTCTATTAGAGAAATTTCTGAAAAGGTAAACCGTTCGAAAAGTGTTGTGTGCAGAATAGTGAAGTCGTACGATGAAACCGGCTGCATTGGTGCCCCTAAAAAAGCCGGCAGGCCCCGTAAAACGTCACGTTACGTCAGTTAGAGAGGACAGAGTCATCCAGCGTACGTCATTGAAGGATCGTTTCAAGTCCACAGCTGCGAAAAGTAGAGAAATGACACAACATGTATGAACGTCTCACGTCAGACAGTTTCTCGGCGCCTTCAAGAAATAGGGTTATTGGCAAGACGCCCACAGAAGAAACCGCTTGTGAGTGCCATAAACAAGAAAAAGAGATTAGAGTTTGCAAACAAGCATATTAACTGGTCCCATCAAAATTGGGCTAGAGCGTTTTTCAGCGATGAAAGCAAGTTCAATTTGTTTGGTAATGAAGGTAGCAACTTTGGTAGAAGACGTGAAGGTGAGAAATTTTGTGTTAAGTGTACTAAGAAGACTGTGAAATTTGGCGGCGGGAACGTGATGGTTTTCGGTTTGTTTTCTAGTTAAAGACATCGCCTGTCGTTCGTTTGCAAACCCGTGTGAATGTTCAGGCGTATAAAAGTCTGCTGGAAGGTATTGTTGTGCCTAATATTGTAAACTCAGGTGACCCCAGCCCTATCTTTATGCAAGACAGTGCCCCCTGCCACAAGGCAAAGACAGTCATGAGTTACCTTGAGCAGCAAGATCTCGAAGTTATGGATTGGCTACCACAAAGTCCTGACCTAAATCAATCCAATCGAAAATTTTTGGAAAACACTAGGCGTGAAAGTTATGGCAAGAAACCCTATCAATACGGAAGATCTTGGGCGAAAATTACTATTGAAGATTGTCAGAGTCTCATTCGGTCATGTAGTCGACGATGTGCAGCTGTAATCGAAAGCAAGGGACTATTTACCAAATATTGATTGTTCACCACCATTTTGCTAAATATTTCTAGCAAAA
>LQNS02278127.1:5604560-5615154 GCA_001587735.2 Parhyale hawaiensis | reverse complement strand
GGCGAGACTTCTAGAGAGGCTTTTAGCTCTCTTGGGAGATCATTCCACAAGAAGGCTCCGGATACAGGAAGCGCCTTTTTTCCTAATTCTAGACGCCGATATGTAGTCGGCAGATTATTATTTCGAGAGCTTTGCCTGTTGTGGGTTTCATCATGCCGAGGAAATTAATTTGAACCGTATCAGCAGAACTGCGCCTGCTATACAAAGAATGAAATATATACATAGCCTCATCGAGATGCAGTTTTGCTTCTATTCGAGGCCATTCCAGTTTTTTGAGAGGAGGACTTGCGTGATCACGTTTCCGAAAGTTGCCAGGCAGTACTATTTTTGCCGCAAAATTGAGCGATTTACATTATCCAAATTCTCCATGCCCTGCACCAGCTTGCCATGGCTTGAAAGTAGTCGTGAGTTGTTGAATGTATACTGGTATTGAAATATGTAGTTGCTTAGCAGTAAAGCTGATTGTTATAACTATGCAGCTAAGTACTAAGAAGTACGTTTTCTATCGCTCTTTTGCTGGCACAGTAAAGCCCAAAATGCTTATAAAATGTAGCAAAAATCAATAGCAAAAGTAATAAGAAACTTTAATATTAGTTTAATAAGGTCCAATTTCTTCGAAGTACAAGTAAGAAGTCGTATATGAACCACAATAACAGTTTTCAATAGAAAAAAAAAGTGCTAAATTGTAGTAAAAACTAAGTGCATGTAGAGAGAGCATGTGGGAGAAACCATTATAACTAAGAAGAGTTTGTAATTAGGGTGTTTATGCTCTCATTCTATGAAGAAATATTTCAAATGGAATTATTTCGTTTAATTAGGTTGAGAGGGTTTAAACCAAGATCTCACTTTGCCAACTTATTAATGGTAAATCATCGCTAACCCCAAAAACATGTATGCTTGGATTACCGGCAATTTGATCTACTCTAAGCTAGAAGGGAATTAACTGGCACTCGATTGCATGCGGGTAAGAGCCTATTCTATGAATGAAAGAGTGTACTTGGTGCAAAGTCTAGAGAGAAATGTGCGGTGAGGCAGCTCATATGTTCTTTACTCTTGTTGAGTTCTGATTGTCAGTGCTAGTCAACAACCATGTGCATGTTATGCACATGAAGTGCGTAGTATCTAAGGCAAATGAACAGAAAGTTTATAGTCTATCAATGATTTAATTATAAGTTGACGTGAAAAACAATCAACATGCAGATAAAGGTGTTATTCACGAATTGCGGCAAATACTTTGTATTAATGATATTAGCTTAACAGTTTCATTGACGGAGCATGAGAGTGACGTAGCGTGAGGTAACTACATGATAGTACATACATACGAGTAGATTCAGTGTTGATGCACATTTAGTAATTGTAATTGTTATTGTAACTCATTTTAATGATATACTAAAATTTATTACCTCAAATTAGACTAGAGTGAAAACCATTTACGTAGTTACTTCATTAAAAAACATGTTTCAAAGTTCTAAAATTTGCAAAAAAGTGTAGAACATAGCCTACTGCATTTATCAAATTGCGCGCTTTTTCGTGCGTCCATGTTGATTTTCACTAACTCAAACAGACTGCGCAGTTCTTCGATAACCCGTTGCTTGGTGCGCGCAATTTGGTGCTTTACTGTAGCCTGCAGTTTTTATGGCCTACACGTAGATATTCGATCTTCTTTATTACTAGTTTGCTTTCTACATTGGGCCCGGTAATTCATAGCTTACAGCTTTAAAGCTTAATACATATAGATTATAGGTAGAGCTCTCAGTGATGTACCTACGCAGTAGGCCTGTCAACAGCAGGCTAGAAACTGTACAGTCTGTATATGTAGAGCTCTGCTGCATAGATTCGCTTCATCACTGTTTCTATTAGGCCATTTCTTCTGTTAAAATGTTTCTTCATAAATCCATCAATTAGTAGGAAGTTGACAAAAATTTTATAAAATATGTTTCTATTCAATGACTGAACTCTTACTTTGCTATGCATAACCACTAGAACTAAAAATTATACTTATGCATTCACTATAATGCACTATGTACTTTAAAATACAGTACCATTCTTTCTGTACGTCGCAATGTCGGTGATGATCTGATACATGGTTCATCAGTATCAGAACAGTCTGTGGTTATCATTTTAAGTTTATAGCATTTCTTACGAAATCTGAAGTCGGATCGTCATGACAATATTCCACTTCACCAGTATTGAGATAAACCTGCCGGTTTTACCTCCAGCGACCGGAACTCCACGACCGTTTCCAGAAAATGCTGATAGTGCTGCCGCTCAAAGCGAGTAAATACAGTAAAGTTATATTCAAGACCGGTTTTGTTTTGAAATATTCAGGCATCCAAAAGCGTTTTTCCGAAGGTTTGTATTGAAAATTGATCATGAATATTTCGTTTTAGGATCTGTTGATTCATCAAAATATCAACCTACACACCTGCAAAAATTGTAGTTTTAGTATGGAACAAGTAAGGCACTCACGATTACAAGTAATTTTCTATTAATAATAGATTATCGAATTTTCTGCCTTTCATGTGACCATCCGAACCAAGAAATAAGCTAAAATATGTTGGTGAGTGGTCTGGTGAATACGGTGGATGAAACATAATATACAACTTGAGCATTGATAACTAGTCAGGAGTCATTTTAGCTCCCCATGGTCGAGCATCATTTGGTTTCAAGAACTAAAATGCTGAAACCAATTACAAGCAGTTCGTTCCTTTAGTGCATCTTCACTAACGGTTGTATAAATCTTTAGGGAGCACCTTATGTACTTTACCAAGTAGAAAATTATACAGTACACAAAAATGAATTAAAGAAATACACTAATTGTCAATTTTCTGCCAATCATTTTAAAGACTAGAAAATAAAATATAAAATGATGTTTAGTATATTGAGAGATGGTACCTTACTGATTTGATGAAGCACGTGTCATTGCAAATTGTTTCTTGTTTGCACGTATTTTTCTGTTGTTAATATTTTGGGTACTCAGTAAATGAAGGGATTATTGTTGATCCCGGCAACAATACACTGAGTCTACATGGGATAACAGGACTTTCAAATTGAATCAATCACTTGCACGCAAAATTTTTGATGCATTAACAGTACTAACCTCATAACTATCTTTAGGTCTGACCTGGAAAAAATTATCTGGAGGTGGGCGAAGAAAGTCCAGCGATTTAACTTCCCCTGAGCAACAAGTGAAATCTCTACCAGTCGCCACCAGGCCTCTCTACCTGTGAGTGTTTATTAGCTCTTTGGGTATAAGCAGCCGGGTGCATTGTGCATATTGTGGGTGGATGCATAGGAATTGTGCTATTGTCGAACGCACGTAAGAATATAAAGCTATAGCAAAAAATTACCATCACTGTATGGGATCGTTGAACCTCGGTTGAGAGGACGTAGATGTGTATTATACAACATGAAAATCAGTAACACAATTGTCGAAAAAATATAATTTTTTTAAACAGTAATATAAAATAAGAGGGCAAATAGAAAAAGATTCATGCAACAATTATGACTTCAGACCACTCGAATCACTTAGTATAATAGTCAATAGCAAATTTTAATTACTAAAATAGAGTTTATTCTCGTTTCATATGTATTACTAGAGTGCCCGTGGTGTGAAAAATGACAGCGAAGAATTTTGATGACCCTTCTTCATCCACTATATAATAAAATACAGTTGTTAGTCGCTTGCTTGCTCCCTTGCTTGCTCCAACGTTGGTCCGTCTCTCCGTCACGCAGTTAAGAGTTTAAGAGGAGAAAATTCATGTACTGAAGAACAAGTTGAGATACCATACAATTTCAGCGCTTGGAGTACCGGTGATAAATATAGCTCTGGATCTCCGGTCTCTGGATCCCGGGCTAAGGATCCCGGGCTCTGGATCTCGGGCTCTGGATCTCGGGCTCTGGATCCCCAGCCTCTGGATTCTTAGCCTCTGGATCCTTAGCCTCTGGATCCTTAGCCTCTGGATCGCCGCCTTAATTGCTGAATAATATCAAAGTAGTTGAATCTTCTCGCTGAGCAGACGCCTTTTTATATTGAATTTACATCGCAGCCAAAGTTCGACGCTTGAGATTTAATAATCTGTTGGTATCCACAATACGGTGAGCCCTGGGCATTTCCAGTGAATTCTTTTGACTGAACTATAATTTTCTGAGTGCACTGCAACGTTTGTCCAATTCCAAGTTGATATTCACTCTTTATCTTGCAGGGGGATATTTTACTATCGCAAAACCCATGGTTGTACAGCTTGCGTTTCACTAATGGAAGATCAGGCCGGCAGTGATGAGACCTGTAATACAGCAAAACCTATACTGGGAACCGGAACAATAAAAAGCTCAATCACAAAATTTGCCATCATTTTGACGGCTGGGCCCTCTAGTTGATCATAATTTTCCCTTTAATGCTAAGGCTGAGCAATGCAAAGCTTTCATTGGGCGATACGCTGAATAGCATCTTATTTGCCCACAGTCGATTTTGTCTCGTAATAAATACTGAGCTCTGCATCCAGGATACCTGATGCTATCACATAACTCAGAAGTTGTTTCTCACAAGAGTTGAAAGGACCCAGATTGGTGAAAATTATTTGCTGAGAAGAAATCTTTGTGTTTTTTACCACCCCTTCTTACCAGTGAAGAATATCTTGCCAATTGTTTCGATAGTTATACAGTCAATAAGAGCATCAGCTGAAGCTCTGATGAAGCAAGCACCGGAAAAGAGGCCGAATTACGATGCAAGAGAGAGCTTAGAGACGCTGCATGTGTCTGCATTGAGTGGACTTCAACGTTAGAAAAGAAGGAACTGTATTCTAATCTACGTTTGCCTTCATCTGCAGCCTGGCCTAGTGTCTACCTATCAGTTTTCAATGAAGCAAACAAATATATGTTTCGATGTATGGAAAGAGTGATGAAAATCAGATTCCATAACCGCACTAAGAGAAGCTTAAAATAGCTTCATTATTTCGATGTCAAGAACTGTTTCAAGCAAGAAATGCATTCAGATAAAGGGATAACGATTTTACTTATGTCATCTTCTGCAACCTGGTAATCGATCCCCATGAAAACGCAACTTAGTTACAAATGCTGCAATCCGGTCTATTTTTCCCTGTTTCGTTAAAAGCGTGACCCGAAGCATACAAATATATAAATATACTAGAGGGCCCGCGCTGTCAAAAATGACAGCGAAGAATTTGTGTTGATCGTGATTCGTTGATCATGCTTTCCTTCATACAATTGCTAACTTTAAAGATCATGCAGATGAGGATTCACGTCTTCATAATTACTCAGCATCGACACTCTTATTCTCTTAATCTGACATGGGAAAAATTAATTATTTCTGCAGGCAGTTCAGCAACACTGAAAATAACTGATTCGATTTGGTTTCAAAGATACCCTAGGATATCATATCTGTCCCATAGTATTTTGGTTATCGAAAGCGGTTTCGTTGACAATTGCATCAAAGTTGGAAGAACAGCTGATGCAACGAAATTATCAGTGAGAAGAAACTACGAATCAAGATGCATGAGAGTGCTAATGAAGGCTTCAGATCTCTTCAGTGCTTTGATTTCAACGTCGGCAATGCAAGAGAATTGCATTCAAATATTAGGTGGCTCCATATTTTGCCATAGATTCGATGTATTCAGAAGGTAATACTTGTACGAATCAGAATTCATAACAGCGTTAGGCTTGGCAGCCCTAGGAGAAGCTTTAGATGTCTTCATTATCTTAATTTCAAAAGTCGCCTATAAAGATAAGTTTGCCATAATTTGCCACCTGGCCTATTTTCTACTGATCAATTTTCAATGCAGCTTAACAGGATCACCATGGACAGCTTGCAACTTGGGCTAATTTCCGCCTATCTGTTTTGTTAAAGCGTGACAGAAAATGGTTAAACAGATAATCAAATAAATAAAGAAACGGAAAGATACACACCGCCCTTTATTATATTGTCGATAAATATATAAGCAAATAAATGTACGACGGTGTTTATAATATTGAGTTGATAATAGTAAATAGGAGTGCAAAAAATTTTTGAAACTTCTTTCATGCATCAGCTGTTGTTTCTAAAAAGAAAACTTTTGGGATTCTTTAACAAAAGTACTGATGATGGGTGGAATTCCCGAACAGTTACTAGTTTTATAGTTTGACATCAGGTTTATTTGTTGTTTTATTGTAATGAGCTGTTGTAGTAAAATGATATATTTTACGGTGATTCTTTCTGACTTTCATTACACGACAGGTCAGAAAAGCCTCTTTTAATATGCAACTAAACTGTCCGGGACCCGTTGGTTCCCTGTAAGCCTATCCTAAGCATTCCATTGTCTTCTCCTCGATTCGCGGACTGGAAGTAGCTTATATCAGATTTTAAAAGGGCCAAAACACAGGGAACTGAATATTTCCCGTAATGAAAATACTGCCCTGCCTTATCCAGGATACAGTGGTCGCACAGCAGTTCCATGTTAAATGATGAATTGAAATAACAAATTGAAGCATTATTATTCTGAAACCTCCGAGGTCCTCTCAGTTAATTCCCTAGGTATTAAAGCAATACTGTGTGTACGGTGGTAACCAAACCAACCAACCAACCAACCAACCAACCAACCAACCAACCAACCAACCAACCGAGCTAGCTACCAAGCAAACTGGTTTAGCAGCGTTTTGTGTAGCCCATACTAGAAAAATGATAGTATAGGGATCCACTGACAGTTCTTCATAACCCATGCCTGTGGTCGTGATTTTATTTTAGAAGAGAAGTAAAATTAATTTCAAGAAGCTAGAGCATTGCTGCTGTGACTGAAGTCTCCTTGACCCGATATGATAAAGTGCGACAGTCTCTGCTGCCACATAGCCTATGTGTCCATGCGGTTCCTACTCAAGGCGCCGCTTCAATTCCTATCGCAAATCCACGTGCACCGCCCACTTCATTTAACATTCCATTGCGAATAGCAAAGAGAAGAGTGCCGTCAATTGCACTCGAAAACAGTTGTGCTTTGCAGACAGGGGCAGCGCCTGCACACATTTCAAGGCAAATGAGACTTTGCAGTTTTCTGCACTGTGGATGAGTTTAGTGTACAGTGATAAGCCCGTACATCCGCCCCGGTTTTGCTACGGATTTTTTCGAGGATTTTACAGTACTGACATCCGCGGATGAGATTGCAGATGTTACCATTTCAGCATCCATGGATGCAGATGCGGATACCAAAAGAGGTTCGGATATTCCGCGGATGCGAATAGTCACTCCATCGATAGTACAGTGTCAATTCAATGTAAATTGAACTTCAAGCTGGCTTAAAGCTATCATCACTTATCCGTGTAAGGCCCCGTCCAGACTACCACCCAAGCCTGTCCACACTATGGCGATTTCGCTGATCGCTGCGAATTTTCGTCGTCAAATCGCAGCTTTGAGCGTTTTCGCGACCGTCCAACTTGCTGGATGTTTTCGGGCGATTTAAGCTGTAAACGAAGCAGACTCATCCTGAAATATTTTGTTTCACTCACGCAATGTAAATAAATAAGGCATTGCATGAGTTTTTCTTGCTTCTTTATAGATATTTTAAAAGCCCCAAGCTTCTCTGAGTTCTAATTTACTGTAAATTTGACGAAAAATATGAAACTTTACTGCAGTAGTGACACTTGTGGCGAAAACTGAGTTGACGGTAAACATTTTATTTACGTTTTGTGGTTACAGAGTTGTATTTAAGAGACAAACTAAAATGTCCGAACACTTTTTACTACGTATGGGGAACAGAAATTGTCGAGGAACCCTATTTACAAATTTATTTATTTGAAAACCTTGAAAACAATATCGATTGGTAAAGAAAAGTGTGAAAATGTTGAGCTAAGCTCAGTTGGCAGAACGCCTTTGGCTGAAAAACGCATGAAAGTAGTATATGGAATTAGAATCATTGCTTACTCATAGTTGTGTCGGAACTAGAAGTAAAATAAGTTATTAATAGTGGCAAAAACTGCAGCTTCTTTGGACCAAGGAGGGTGAGCACCAAAGTTTTGCTGAACATCTGCGCTCAATAGTCAAGCGTCGCTACAATGCACCGTGCGACAGAGCGGACGCTGCTGCGAGATTTTCTCTGCGTTCTGCGAAATCGCACAAGCGTTTTTCGCACTTATGAGTGGTAGTGTGGACAGGGCTTAACGAAGTATTCCTGCTACTCTCTTGCCTTGAAAAGTAGAAATAGTTTTCAAAGCGCTGGAATAATAATCCAAGATGCAACAGAATATAGACAGATATAAACAGCTATGTGTGCAGTGGTCTTTAGTAAGATGTTTACCATCTGAATTACTGAATGTAAACGGCCCACAGTCCGCAGCAGCCATCTAGCGAGTCACGGACTCCAGCCGCACCATTCATTGCACGCTTGTCATTTATACATAGTCGTCACACGAGTGTATTCAGTCATCAAAAATGACGGCGAAGAAATTGCCGTGTATCTATACATTACCTCCGCCTAGGAGGTTATGTATTTTTAGTTTGTTTATGTGTTTGTCTGGCTTTTTTGTCTGTCTGCAAAATAATTTTTAGGAAATTTACATGGTATGTTAGGTGTATCAGGAGAAAATGATGATTAACTTTTTGGGAAGATCCGTTCATCCGTCTGCTTGTTTGACTGCCTCTTTTTTCTCAAAGCCATAACTCAAAAAGTTATGGGCAGATTTTTACGTTAGTAATTAGTAGCCCCAGATTTATTGCGCTTAAAACATTGCAGTTATAGCTGATAAAAATTGCTCTTATTGCACCTAAACAATAGGGTTGGAAGAAAAAGGAAACAAGGAAAGACAAATACAGCAAAAAATTGAAAGTAGTATGTCAGTGGATCAACGGACACTTATAGTATACATTGCCCTTATGCTAATTGGCAATTCTTCCCAATAGTGGGAATGATTCTTGCAAATATCTTGCTTTAGCGGTTTGCATGATGTATCCCCCGAAGGTTACAAAAATTCAATAGTCAGATTTTGAGATTTTGCAACTCAATATATTTTTACCCCAACAAAAACATTGAACAATAATTTATAAGGCAATCAGTTGTCACATGACTTCATACTACAATGCAAGCTATAAATGCAATATTTTATGCTATCGAAGGGCGAGTTCACTCGTCTCTCATCGTAGCGCGTTCAATCGCGAAAATGAACACGACCTGTGCGTTCACTAGTTGCCTCTGTTCACTCGTAGAAGAGCCTTCAGTCAAATGAATGATGCTGCGCGTTCAGTTATGATATAGTTTCTTTACATTTCCGCTTATATTTCGCGTCGGTTTGAAGTCACATGCCTATCCCATATTCTCATAGCCTGATTTTGATAAGAACAGCCTATTTCTAAATTATTCATAGCCTGAAAAACCGATAGCGGAGAATTCAGGGCAGAACAATCAGTTGGGCTTTCAAATCGAAGATGGCTTCCGTGTTCCTACAACATTTTCAGGTTTCCTAGTTTTCTCAACTTAAACGGGAGTACAGTGATTCTGATAATTTAAAGTGACGATAAAAGAACATTTTTTGTCGACTTGTCCATAATCTGTGAACGCTGAAGAGGATAAATTTACTACTTATAGGTTCTGTTTACTGAACTTGAATGACGCAGTTAGTTAAAAAACAATTCATACTTCAGCCTCCCGCGTGTGCTGCAGCTGCTGCTATCAAATCAACGCGCCGCGTCCATCAGTTTGACTGAACACGCTACGATGAGGAACATGTGAACACGGCATAATAAATTGCATTTATAGCTCTCATTGCAGTTACTGCACAAATAGCTTTTATTGCACTAACGCTGTAAACTGCATTAAATCCGGGCTCTAGTGATTACAAATACTTCGTTGTCATCTTTGACAGCACGTGCACTCTAGTTTATATTATAATTCTGCTTAAGGCTCCATCCGCCCGTCCGTACGTCCGTTCATGTGTCTGTACGTTACTTTTTTCAGTATTAGGTAGCGGAAGCTTCGATTTGCAAGGAGCTCTCATTTTCGATGGAAGGAAGTTCAAACATAGCTGTCTTCCTTTGCTCGCATTTGAAGAAATTTTCAGTCAGTTTCGAAGCAAAGACATGAAGTTCAATTTACACCTCTCAAACATAGCGTACTGATTTTCATATCATTGTAATGTTTACGTTGCTAGGGTTGCATAACAATCCAAATATGGGAAAATTCGTATACAATACAAAACAAAATGTTCTAAACTGCTTCATTATAAAACATTTTTGAAGTGAAATTTAAGCGCCATGTTTAAGGAAATCACGTAAGCTGACAGAAAAATTTCCTAATTCCCTTTGCTATCGTGCACAGATCTTTTTTTGGTCCTTTCATTTTTTTTTGTTGTAGTTGTGTTTTCCTTGTTTCCTATTTCTTCCATCTCTATTGCTTAGGTGCAATAAGAGTAATTTTTAAATGCAATACGAGAAAATTTTAGGAGCAATGAGAGCAATTTTTAGGTGCAAAAGGAGCAATTTTTAGGAGATATAACTGCAATATATTAAGCACAATAAATCCGGGCTCTAGTGATGACCCTTCTTCATTGACCATACTTTCGTTAATACAGTTACTAACTAAAAGCACTTAGAGATGAGCGTTCCTGGCTTGACAGCTGC